>VWPU01014417.1:0-143609 GCA_013398955.1 Callaeas wilsoni | reverse complement strand
CCGAGGCGGCGGGCGGCGGCAGCAGCCGCAGCCGCCACGAGAAGAGCCTGGGGCTGCTGACCACCAAGTTCGTGTCGCTGCTGCAGGAGGCCAAGGACGGCGTGCTGGACCTCAAAGCGGTGCGAGGGCGGGGGGGCGGCCGGCGGCACCGCCGGGCACAGGGCCCGCAGCGCTGCAGGCAGGGCGGTGCAGCGCGGAGGCCGGGCAGGGCCGCCCGCTCCCTCCTTCCTTCCTTCCTTCCTCACCGACTGCCCGGCGTGGCGGGGCCTCCCCCGGCTGCTGACGGGCTGCGGGTGCCCGGTGATGGCTGACAGCCGCCGTGGTCGGCTAAAATACGCGTTTCGGCTCTTTATAAAGGGATATAACGGGTACCGTGCGTTAAGGTTATCTTATTGAGAGTGGTCTTATTTACTGTGCCCTGTTCTCAGTACAAGAAAGACGAGGAGCTACTGGAGAGGGTCCATCGGAGGGTTACAAAGATGATGCAGGGTCTGGAGCATCTCTTATGAGGAGAGACTGTAGGAGCTGGGTCTGTTTAGTATAGAGAAGACTGAGAGCAGGTCTCATCAGTGCATATAAATATCTGATAGGTGCGTGCCAAGAGGATGGTGCCAGACTCTTTGGTGGTGTCCAGTGACAGGACGAGGAGCAGTGGCAGTAAACTAAACCACAAGAAGTTTCACCTCAGCACGAGGAAGAACTTCTCTACGTTAAGGGTCGCAGAGCACTGAAACAGGCTGCCCAGAAAGGTCATGGAGTCTCCCTCTCTGGAGACATTCAAAACCCACCTGGATGAGTTCCTGTGCACCTGCTCCAGGAGACCGTGCCTTGGTGGGGGTTGGACTAAATGATCTCCAGAGGTCCCTTCCAGCCCTAAAAATTGTGTGGGCTTTTTTTTTTTACTACTCTGTGTTGCTCCCTGCACTGACTTGGTGTATAGGCTGCTGTTTAAACTTGTTTCTTGCCCACCCCCTTCGATGTCCTTTTAGCAAGAGAAACCGATGTTGAAAAACAGACCATTGCCACCTTATAATTTCTATTATGTGTGAATGAAAGAAGCTGAATTGGCATATGAGTGACAAATCATCGTCACCCAGCTCTGCAGCCAGCCCACTGCCTGTAGGGTGTGAGGGCGTTGGGCTGCAGTGGCTGGAGTGTCTCCAGTGATGCCCTGGGACCAGCTCACCTTGGCAAGGTCCTCATGCCAGGAGGTCACTGGGTTGCAGGAGGGATCCTTGGCACTGTGTCCTGCCAGTTCCCTGGAGCGTGCTGCCGCTCTGGCCCAGGAGCTCAGGCCCTCTGGGCTGTCAGGTATGCCGTGCATTGAGGTAGAGGTGTGTTAACCTGACTGGTTAAGGTCGTCAGTGAACGGCTGAGGTGTTCAGCAAAGCACAGCAAGAGGCTGCCTTGGTGCTTGCTTAAAGGCATTTCTGGAAAACTGACCTATTTTTTGATTACTCTTAATAGGCCTCAGGAGGTGAATGGTGTTCTCGGAGGTTTTTTGTGTGCCCCTGTTCAGAGCAGATGCACTTTGGTGATGTTACTGTGGCTAGTGAAACTTCAGGGTGAATAGAGAAGGACACTGATAGGTTTTATATTCCTCATGTAGTTATGCTGTGGTCTGGATAAGTTGATTGCGTCTTTCTCTAGCAAAACAGAATGAAGATGTCCAGATCTTTGGGATTGTTGTGCAGCTTCCAGGACAATCTGAGAAGCAAAACATACTCAGATTGTAAGACATCAGGCCAAAAAGCTTGGCTTAAAGTGCCAGAGAGGATTGACTTGAACAGTAAAGTTGGGCTGTGTAGTGGGATGGAACAATGCTTCTTGTTCTCTTATGAGAAAGGTACCTACTCAGAGGGAATGAAAGGGTTGATAGCCACAGAGAAGTTAAGTGGGCATTGCAACCAGTCACAGACATTTCTGTTCAATCTTTTGGAGACTGGTTTCTGAATGACAGGTTACAGTTTGTCAAAAGTAAATACTAACTGCAGTGCATAAATTGTTGGTACTTTCATAAGCAGTGAGTCACAACATACATTTCTGTAACTGGTTTTCTCATAAATGAGCCATATATCTAAGAAAAAATGAAGACCAGTTTGTGTTATGTCAGTGTGTTCAGCAAACTGAAGAACAGGACAGTCTTGAAATGGAACAGAGCATTCCAAGAAACGATTTGTGCAGTGAACACCTTTAAGTGTCTCCCTGCTGGTTAGTATTGACTATCTGATGTTGTGCTGCTGATTGGTATTTCTGTAGCAAAACCAGCACTGGAAAGAAAATAATATTTGAAAACAGATGGACGTCCAGCTTTGTGATTTAGCAATTGAGAAGGAAAATCTGTTCTGTGGGGCATTTTCTGGTGATCTTTAATACATCTGTAATTATAGTTTGGCAGGCTGTAAGAGGAAGCTGTGAAAATGTCTTAGTGCTGGACACTTCTCTGGTAACACCTGAGAAATTGTGGGAGTGGAACTGAGAATCTACTTGAAATTTGAATTTTGCATTTACTTTAAAATCAAACAGCTATTCTAAAATAATTACATACTTGTCACAGAATAGCCTTGTATAAAGAAATCTAGTTATGGAATTAAGCTTAAAACACTACGGAATGATATAGAAGGGAAAGAAAACTAAGTTTCTATCTGCCATGAATTGCAGGGAGGAGAGAAAAAGGGCAAGATGAGTGAATAAGGGATAAACTACCTGAATGGATGTTCTTCACAGCATACAATGCTTCTGCCCTAATTTCTTCAGTGGGCTTTGCTTCTAGCAGAATGCCATCCCTGCTCTAATGATGGTTAAGTAGTGTTTCTGATCATCAGTCCAAAACATGAGGTATTCTAAAATCCACTTGTTTTAGAAGTGTATTGGTCAAGGGCAAATAACAACTGCCTTACACTTGCCGTACTCCACAGAAGAAGAAAGAGCCTATCTATTAGATTTTACATGCCCTTAGTGTTTACGTTGCAGTGACATTCAGTACTTTTACGTACAATTTGACAAGGGCGCCATTCAATTTAAAACTCTCACCAAACTGTTGACAGCCCTCTTAGGGAGAGAATGTTGTCGTGTGGTATAGACAGAGTTCAGAAGATGCAGGACCTCTTTCCTTTGACACATGGATAGAGTAAGCAGGCAGTGCTGGCCCTTGTGCTTTTAAGGCTCTCAGTAATGACTCTGCCACGGTGCTCTGTCGAGTTCCTCTGCTCTCTAGGGCTATCGAAGCACATTGGCAACTGATGATTTCTGCTACCTTTTGTCAGTTCCCACAAGTTGCGAGGGAGCACGCTACAAACTCTCAATTGCCCTTTTCCTGGCCTTTCTTTCTTATTTCTGGGCCGTGTGTGTGTGTGCCTGCAGCTGAATCTGTGCTGAATGGTGCGTTTTCTGTATTCCAGGAGCTGCGTGATGGGAATGTACACAGAACCATAGCTCTGTGCTTAGATACTTCATTCCAGCTCTGAGCCTCTCTATGAGACACTCATGAGTGCTTGGCTTGAATACATACTTAATCACAGTATGAGGACATGTTAGGAGGAGTAATGATAAGAGTTCAGGAGCTTGACATTAGAGAGATTTGATGAACGAGCTCTGAACATGGAAGCTGTGTCCACTCATGTTAGCAAGGTCATTGTTGCAGATGTCCCTTTCTTGACACAGGCAGAGAAGCAATGAGTTTTAACAATGTTTTTGACAACAGGAGATTCGTCTTAGGAAGCTCTTTTAATTATTTAAATTATTAGTGAATAGTTTGTGTGGAGGACTGAACTTACTTTCTCATCCATGTACCTGGCAGAAGGTATCACACTGATAACTGCTAGAATGTCAGGGAGGAACTTCTCAATTGCTTTTTAAAGTATCTGTGAAAATTTTAAAAGATAATTAGATTGCAAGATCAGCACCAGAAAGCTAGTGAATGTTTGGTTTAAATTTCTCAGCTTGGGAACTGGCCCCAGCTTTTGTTGGAATTCTTATTGTAAGTAGCTGAACTTCATAGCAGTGATTGAATTGTACACAGGGTTAGTCAAGCCAAATACGTATGTAACTGTATTGTTCGTTTTCCTACGAAATGAGCCCCTGTCCTGGGGATCTGGAGCTGGTAGCGGTGAATCTGCTGCTGCTGTTCATGGGAGCTGTGCTTTGGCCATACAAAATGCAACAGCATTTAGAGTGGAACAATTACTTCAAATTTGAAACATTTGAAATTGGACACTCAGAAAAAGTGACTTCTTTTTTAAAAAAAAACAAACCAAAAACCTTAAACTTTGGTTTCAGACCTCCAAATTTATATACACTGGTATCTTTTGCAACTAGTACAGTTTGAAAATACATTAAGATTAGTAAATCATTTATATTTTGTAGATAGCCTTTGGAAAAATCTCAGGAGGTAATGAAATCTGTCTCCCGAGCAGTTTCTTCATCGTTCAAGCCATGAGTGGTAGACTAAGTTGTAGGTCAGTATGTGGAGCAATGGGAAAAAAGCAGAAAGTTTAATAGCATCTGAGTGTGTGCTGTCCATTCCTTGCCTTGAATAATGTAGAATAACTTGTAGAATGACTGAAGACTGTGAGAAATATGTGGTGCTGATTAAACATTTTGCAAGTGGCATCAACTCTTTTTTAAGGTTCTCTTGCAGTCCTTGGAAGCAGTGTGTATGTATGCAGCAAAAATAGCAGATTAAGGCCCCATACCAGGTGCATACCTACTCAAACAAATGATCAAAGAGCCTGTTTCCTTGAAGAGAACTAAACTGTGCACTTTATATGTATTTGCATGTATTTTGTTTTGTTAGTTAAGAAAATATTTTAAAGACTCATACAGAAGACCATAAAAAAGATAACTGCTAATAGTGTCAGTGGAAACAGTGTTTAATGGGTACATCACTGTCAAGGAGAAAGAGCAGTGTTTATACTTCATGGCTATAAGAATTTTTTTTTAGTCTCTTTCTTTTTATCCTTTCAACTTTACTTTAGTAGCAAAAAGGTAATTGTACTATTAAGCAAAGAAATTTGGTTTTCCTTCCAGATTATGGTTGTCTCGTTGTATCTTTCTTTCATATAGGCTGCTTACAAAAAGCATATATTTAACAGATTGTTGGAACAAACTGAAATAAATCATTTTGTTCGTGTAGTAGAAATTATTTGCCTTTATACATTAGCTCAAATTTAGAAGTCTTTGCCTACCCTTCTCTTTATTTTTCTTCTCTTTCGTTTAATACATACAGTACCATGTAATCATTGTATTTAAGCGTCCCAAGTAACTACAGAGTCAGACTCCTCTCTGCTTTCCCTCCTTTTAGCAAATATTCTCTGAACTTGAGCTTCTTTTCGGGTGTGGAAGGCATGGCTAGCTCGTTTGCTTATTTTATCTTAACTCTTTGCACCAGTTACACACAAGTCACCATGGAGAGACAGAGACAGAGTAAGGCACCTCTTTGCAGAGGGGCGAGGTGTGGCAGCCCTCGGACGCGCCGCACAGCTGGCCGCGGGGCAGCAGCACCAGGGCGCCGCTGCTCAGCGCGACGGAGCCAGCGAGCCCTCGTGCACTGCGAGGGGCGTTTGTGCGAGGACGGCGCTGGCCTGAAATACTGCAGCTCTCGTGCTGCCACTTTGTGAAATTACAGCCCTGTCGGTTCGTATCCTGGCACCACTGAATGCAAACAAAGGCCGTAATACCTCGAGTGTCAGTGGAAGGAATGATAAACTTAGTATGTCCATGGCTTCAGAGGCTTGCCCCACTGCAGGGTGTCGCTGCCTGCCTTCCACCCCTTTTCCTGCCCTCCATGCAGTTGAATATGCTCCAGATACCGACCATGGTCTTTGCAACCCCCGTGAGCTCCCCTCTCTGTCGGGGGGTGACCTGCTGGCCTTCTGCCAGGGCACTGCTCCGTGGGCTTTGCAGCACTGCCTGCAAGTGCTGAGCTTCAGAATTCATGATGGCATCTGGCTCTTGACGAGTGGAACCTTCTCCTTTCCGAATGACATTAGATGGCATTTTTCCAAGGGAGAGGCTTAACTGTCTCTCCCTCAGCATGCAAGTTGCTGATAGTTGTTCTTTCGACAGGCTGCTGATACGCTTGCTGTGAGGCAGAAGAGAAGGATCTATGATATCACCAACGTTCTGGAGGGGATTGATCTCATTGAGAAGAAGTCAAAAAACAGCATTCAGTGGAAGTAAGTTATGTCAATTCTGCAAATTTTCACATGCCTAAGAGCAACAAAAATTGCCTCTTTCTACTTCTTCTGACTAGATATGACACCATAAAATTAACATTTTGCTAATCAATGAGCAATATGACACTGTAGAGGTACAATAAAGTTGCAATGAACTGTATTTGTTTTCCCTTTAGCTTGTGTCTTTGATACATAAAATCGAGTTTAAAGCACACAGAAGAGAAACTTTCAGAAAACTTGTAGTGCTGCTTTATAACTAGCACTTGTAGTTGAAAAATTCACTCAGAATTAATCTGGGAGGGGTATTCAGGTATCAGGACACTATCTCCACCTACCTGCCCTACCACAGTCCATACCTATTTTCTCTTAGACCTCTGAAGGTAAAAGCTCAAGATAAAAAGCTCAAGAAAAAAACTGCGTTCCAAAAGAAGATAATTTTTTTTAGAGGGAAATTCTAAATCTGATCTGAAGTTAAGAATTTTCATTTTCCTGTTAAAACACTACTGGGAGGTTAAATGCTCATTTCCTTCATATTGAATATTAGTAGATTTTCCAAATGTTGAAAATACTGTTAAGAAATTGTCATTGCATGTTTGCTTTAGATTTTCAATTGTGGTTTTATGAACCCTTATACTTTTTTAAGAGGAGTAGGTGCTGGCTGCAATACAAAAGAAGTCATAGACAGGCTGAGGTATCTGGAAGCTGAAATTGAAGATTTAGAGCTAAAAGAAAAAGAATTGGATCAGCAGAAACTGTGGCTTCAGCAAAGTATCAAGAACGTCATGGATGATTCTACAAACCACCAATATCCTTTTAAATTAATTGTGTGCATTTTGGAACTAGAATTAAAGCAACAGTTAAAGTGTAGGTAATGGATAAAGCATAATGTAACTCATTTTACCCTGAAGCAAGGTAATGCAAGTATTTTTTCAGGTTTTGCTTCAACAAAAGAAGATACAAATCTTATTTACATGACTTTTTAACTTCTATGACTGTGATTGCTAACATGAAAATAGTTTAGCACATATATATGTGTACAGCAGTAACTATTAAGTCAATAGTATAATCCTAGTGTCTTACTTGAAATTAGTTATATTGCTTTTCAGAACTTGAATTTATATTTTGTTATCAGTGCTTTACATGAATGTTTTTTATTGCTTCATTCTTTCGAAAAGATTAAGCTATCACCCAAAAATAAATGGAGTTGACAAAGTCTTGAAGCTTGTTGGGTTTCAAACTGGGAAAAAAATCCTGTATATAAATACCAGAGAGTCACAGCTGCATTGCTTGTGAGCATGTGTTTAGCTGTCTTGCAAAATATACACCTGAGAATGGGAGCAGGAAAGTGCCCTTCTCATCTATAATACTATTGATCAGTACTTAAAAATTACTGGAGTTTCTGTACAGAAACTGTTTTCATAAAATGGATTTTATAGCAAAGGAGATTGAAGTTAAATGTTAGGAGAAAGTTTTGAGAGAGCTAGCACTGGAATTGATCCCCCAGGGAGGTGGTGGAATATCTGTCACTGTAGGTTTTGCAGAAGAGGAAAGACAAACATCTGTCTGGAATGTCTGAACAGTGGATTGATCCTGCCTTGAGGCAGAGGAATGGGATGCCAGATGAATTATGAAGTTCCCTCTAGCAGTAATTTTGTGTGATTCTGGGAAATGCTGATACATACCTGAATTGTGTATTGTCAAATTAGCAAGGTAAATGGTATTCTTCAAAACAAGATTTTACATGTTCTCCTTTTTTAGAAGAATCTCTTCTCATCCAAGCTACACAACTATTTTTCTTTTTGTATTTTCTTTAAAACACAGAACTCTTGTTATTCATAACGAGCCATTCTGATAGTCAAAATTAATGCCTTTTTTACACCTCTAACAATAATGTTGTAGTTTAGGCTCAGTTTGGACAAACTTCTGAAGGGCAGCAAATACCAGTTTCATATTGCTTTAAGAAAAATATTCCTTGACATAAATTACATTTTCATATGTCACCCATGAAGATATCTGCAACTGCTTCAATGGTAAGTTGCTGCTAAGCTGTATTTCTAAAGTGAGGGATTTCTTGAAAAATAACTTGCTAACTAACCTGCTTTTTTCCTGCAAGTATTTTGAATTTAGAAGCACTCAATAGTGATCAGTCCTAGGTAGAGGTCTCACAATGTTCATGGCTACAAATTTCTGTCATTTTCTACTCGTAGTCACAGATTGCATAGAACGGAAGCTCAGCTGCAGTCCTGGTTTTGGATGTCTTTTTTGGTATTCATACTTTTCAGCAACTTGCCACGGGCCATTAATGGAACCAGAGAGAGGA
The DNA here is from genome assembly GCA_013398955.1 of Callaeas wilsoni. Classification (NCBI taxonomy): domain Eukaryota; kingdom Metazoa; phylum Chordata; class Aves; order Passeriformes; family Callaeidae; genus Callaeas; species Callaeas wilsoni. The sequence goes on along the minus strand of VWPU01014417.1, from coordinate 135,113 downwards.
CATGTCGGTCCAACCCTCCAAAAGAACCAGGAAGATCTAAATTTCATATAATTTTCTGGTGGCCACTGTGGACAGACAGAGCTTGTGATGCTGTATAAATGGTGCCAGTGGCAGGTCAATGATGAGGCATTGCTACTAAATCTAAAGGATTCCTGTACAGGTGGTTTGAAGAAATTGCTGAGAAATGCTGGCAGAGGTTGCTTCCCTTGATATCATCTCCTGATCCTGGGGCACTCAAGGGAAGATTGTTGTTCAGCCTCCAGCTAGGCTCAAAACCATCTTTTCTTTGCCACAAGGAAGATTTTTTTTTTTTTTTAAATAAAAACACAAGATTAGAAAACTACTGTAGAGTTTAACAGAAATGAGCTGTTACTGAAAAGAGTTAGTCATTACAAAACATGGAGGCACCTGGCATGGTGCTCATATAGTACTTCACCTAAGTGTTTTTTAGGAGGCCGAGAAAGAAAAGTGTTATTCTACATTAGTTTCGGACAAAGAGGAAATAATGTGTAGGTAGGCAAGTGATCTGCAGTATTGTGCCAGTGCTGTGCATGTAGCTGAGGTCCCCTGACTTTAACCAACACATTTTAATGCGCACAGTAAGCCACAGATGAGTTTGACAGCCAGCTGTTGCATCCCAGTCGTATGTGCTGCAGAAGCCATGAGCTTAGCTTGGAAGTGCTGGCACTGAAGATGAACATTAATACCTCTTCTTCCTTCTGTCAAATCTCTGTAGTACCACCATTCATCAAAGTCATAAAGTGTGCTAGATCAGAGAGCTGGTTTAGCTGAAGTCATATGAGGAGCGGCTGAGGGAGCTGGGGTTGTTTAGCCTGGAGAAAAGGAGGTTCAAGGGAGACCTTATCACTGTCTACAAGTACCTGAAAGTAGGCTGCAGCCAGGTGGGAGTCAGTCTCTTCTCCCAGGCAACCCGTGACAGGACAAGAGGACATGGCCTCAAGCTGTGCCAGGGAGGTTCAGTTTGGACATCAGGAAAAATTTCTTCAAGAAAGAGTGGTTAAGCACTGGATCAGAAAGGTGGTGGAGTCACTGTCTTTGGAGTAATTCAAGAAACAACTGGACATGACGGTGCTGTGGTCTAGTTGATAAGGTGGTGATCAGTCAAAGGTTAGACTTGATGATCATGGAGGTCTTTTCCAACCTAAATGATATCTTTGATTCTGTGAGAAAAGGAACTAGTTAAATATTTTCACTTTATGTTATATATACAACTAGAAAACAAATGGGTAAAGAACATGGTAAATCCTGTACTGTTGTGAGAAAAGGTTTTTGCAATTATGATCTAAGTATTGGAATTCTGTGATTTATACTATACAATATACTTGGATCTTAGAGGCACTACGCATGTCCTACCACAAGTTTATATATGCTAAATTATGCAGTACTTTAAGTGGCCTTAGAGAATTCCCAGATCTGAGCGGATACTATAGAAGACTTGAGAAAAATACACTTAACACTTTCTTAAATATTGCTCTTTAACCAGGAGATACACTTCTAGCAATTCAAGCACCTTGTGGTACACAGTTAGAAGTACCTAGACCTGAAATGGTATGTACTGGTTTCTTGTTTACCGAAGTGTTCTAGAGCGATAGTGGCAAAGAAGAGCTGTTTTAGAGCAGAGGGTTTATCTCTATCCATGTGCAAGAGGAGAGGGAGAAAGGATTAGAATTGTTTCAGTTGAGAAGAGAGGCTGGACAGAACAAAGTAGGTTTTGTACACTTAGACTAATGGTAACCCTGCCTTCTATTAAAACCAAGATACCCAAGTGGGTTTCTTCTTCTCTCTTGCTTTTAAATGTTGCAACTTTCAAAATAATGCATAGTTGGCATGAATTCTCCTGAGAACTCAGTGATTTTTATGTGTCGAGTTTCTGTTATATTGTTAAAACAGATCTCTTATGAAAAAGCCTTTTAGATTGAGTTTTGATGTAATTTAGATTTAGTCTCATGGTACTAGATTGGATAGAAAAACAGACTGCAGTCTCACTTTAGCCAAAAGGATTAAATTGGCAAAATTAAAGTAGGAGGCCAAATTATTTACTTCTGTCCATCTTTAATTTTTGTTGTTGTTGTTGCAGTGCTTGGTTTTAAATAGTGTTTACATAGTTGGGAGAGAGCACTGTATGAAGTGTGATAGCCACTGTGCTTATAGAAGCCTGAAATTCACCTGAGAAGTTTCACAAGCTATTTTTAGTGAGGCTAAGCACAGTCTAATATTATAAAAGCATCCAAGGCTAGAGCCATGAAGCTGATCAATGGTACTATCTTTGTCCATCTCTGCTGAAATCAGTTCAGGCAATGGTAAGGTTCTCTAGAGGAACCAAGTTAGCAGTTCTGATGTTGGATTTTGGGTTTTTTTTCTTTCTGTTGAGGTCTAAAACAGCTGATCTTAGTCTTCATTACCTTGTACAGTTCCAATTTCTCAAGGAACAGTAACTTTCATAATACACCACCTTTACAGGGGCAGAACGGACAGAAGAAATACCAGATCAATCTTAAAAGTAGTTCAGGACCTATCCATGTGCTGCTCATAAATAAAGAATCGAGCTCCTCCAAGCCCACGGTGTTTCCAGTTCCTCCGCCTGATGACCTTGCACAGCCCCCAGCTCAACCTGCAGCTTCAGCGACTCCACTTAAACCGGCTGCAGCTCCTCCAAATCCCCCAGAACATGACCCGAACCAAGGACAGGAGTTACCGCATACAGCAGTTGCGGACACACAGTCAGGTGGATCCAAGGGTATTCCGACCTCCGATGGGTGGGGGGAGAAGGCAGCTGGAGGGAAAGAAGAAACTGTTAACAAAGGTGGTAGACAAAGGAAAGATCAAGAATTTACGTAGAGTAGCAGTAGCAGCTCTCAGGAGGTTACAGAGATGCCTCTTCCTCTTCTTTCTGGTGAAACAGATGCTTTCCTCACATCTTACCATCTTACACTGAACAGGTTTTGGATGTAATCGTGTTAATTATTCTGAGGTGCTTCTCCAGAATGCATTATGGAGCAAAATTGCAAACCTCTTGACGGAGGATATGATTTGAACGTGTACCTTTTAATGAGACTGATAATACAGGCACCAGTTCCAGATATTGTACCACAAGGTCGCTTACCTTCTTCCACATAGCCACAGTAAGAGGCTGCCTGAATATCAGGTATTTTTTTCATAGTAATAGTAAATTAATAGGTAATAGGCAAAGATTTAAGAAGATGATGTATTACAACTGTATTTCTGAGGGGTCCCGATTACCTTCATTTATTAACCTTTAATTAATTCATAATTAATTAAATTGTGACTGTGGAAGGGGAGGACTCCTCTCACCTGATCCCAGACACTGGCCACGTTCTCCTCAAAGACAAAGCTGGGGGCAGGTGCTTTGTGTTCTGTTTCACCGTAACAGACTTGTAATGTGCCTTCCTGTCCATGTAGATGGCAGCACCCAGCGGGACAGCGCAGCCCCTGCAGCCCCTTACTCCAGCCTTCCGGAGCCAGAGCTGTACCCCAGCCTGTCTGGAGACAGTGCCCAAGCCTCAGCCAGCTCCAGTGACTACCAGAGCTTGCTGCCTCTGGATGTCAGCTGTATTCTCAAGCCAAACTCATTTGACATTGCAAAGATGGAGGAGCCTGCAGGTAGGATGCAGTAGTTCCTGTTTAAATGTTTTTACTGGTTCCCTGAGCCCTTCTCTGTGACCAAATTACCAATGAATTACACAGAGGAAAAAACAGGTCTGTTTATCTTCTAATGAAGCCACTGAGCCAGCTCTGAGTAGCTTACTAATTTTGAGAAAATTAGTTTCTTTGCCACCAAATAAGCTTCATGTTGTATATGGCTCTTGGGTTTTAAGAGGTAAGTGGGAAAAATGTATTGGGGCGGAAAAACTGAGTGATACAAACATATATTTTACATGTACATGGCATACGATCTTGGCAGCTCCTACACTGCACAAGCCATAGCCTACTTGGCAGTTCAGTGTTTTAATGCAAAAAATGTGTTGACTGCTATGAACACGTATTAAAAAACCCCACATACATAAAGCATGTGCTCCTGTCTTTCACAGGAAATATCAGTGGAGATATTATTGATGAACTCATGTCTTCTGATGGTAAGTATTTAGCATGTTTTTTAATAATCACAAGTAGCAACATGGTTTTTGTGTGAATAGCACTTAAAAGGCATCTGTTAAATCTGATGCCAAGAGTCAGTATGAAACTACTTCTTTCCCGTGTTGCCTCCTCTGTCACTCTTGTCTTTGCTCCCCTTTCTATTCCCTGCAACAGTTTTATTTAACAGTCAAAATATGAAAACCTTAATCCAACAAGCACTTACATGCATGAATAACCCACCAGTCCTTAATTTAGGGACAAATAAAGGACAAGCTGATGACTAGTGTGCTGCCTGAAAAAAAATAAATCTGTTCTGCCTAAAGCTTCATGCAGGTGCCTCAAGTATTTCAGAACAGTTCTGGATGCAGACTGATACATGTCCAGCTGTGATATACTAACAGAACAAATGTCACCTATTTCTGTTCTTGCACGTCTTTGTCCATATAAGTGCAGCACTGAACCACCATTTCTCCAGAATTCATGTGCTCCCTACTTCTCTGCCACTCTCTCTGGGGTGTCAGGCAAAGAGGTGAACTCGGCTCTCTTGGTTCCTTTTGCCCTGTGCTCTGTAAGGCCTGTGATAATACCTGCCCCTCAAGCAGACCACCTCAGGGCTCATCCAGAGAGACATAAGATCCGAGGAGCAAGATGGGATTCTGTGAACGCACCAGTATGTGGTTAGCATGGAAACAGCCTCCACTTTTAGAGCAGGGATGGCATGCCCAGCTCATGTACACTATGTTAGAGTTCCTACAGTGCAGAGTGAGGGCTGAGGCTTCCCTTCTTGCATTCCTCCCCACAAAGACAGCTTTGAGTCCATGCCTGAAATGCAGTGCACAGACAAACTGCTAGCCTCCATTTCCCTTCTGTAAAAACAGAGATAATGCTAGCTTCCTTACTTATTTGAAGGCTGATACATGCGATATTGTAACACGACAAAGGAATACAAATATAAATTACGGCTTTCTGGTTAAAGTTTTCAAAAGCTGCTCAGAAGCTCCTTTGCTGCAGAAGAAGAAATTAAACCCATATTCCACAGCTATCACTCTACTTCAGCAAACTGACTTAAAATACCAAGCAAAAAATAGTAGATACATCACTTACTGCCTCAGTTTGAATACAGTACAGGTATTCACAGTACGTATCCCAGTGAGCTTGTCAGATTATCAAGACTATTTTAATAATTAAAACTAACCCTGATGACAAACATACTGAATTATGACAGGGCTGATTTTCCAAAAGTGTTTTAATTTAAACTAAACTATTCCTGCTTTACAGTTTTTCCTCTCTTACGACTCTCTCCTACTCCCGGAGATGACTACAACTTTAACCTGGATGATAATGAAGGAGTCTGTGATCTCTTTGATGTGCAGATACTAAATTATTAGATATTGTGTCAACCAGACTACTTATCTACCTCTAACTGTAACATTCTAGACTTCTTCATAACCTAAGTATTTGAATAATGAATGTATAACTTCTTAGTTCACTGACTCTGGGAGTATATTTCCTTTTGCTTCCTTTAACTACTTCACAAAACAAATTCAAGAACAAGAAAAAAGGGCTCTTATCAAAAATTCTGGCACTTTTTCACCTGAGTGTTTTTCTGTCTAATCCAATTGTTTGGAGCTTTCTTTAGTAAGAAAAGTGAAAATACTTTATAGCCTTTTGATCATTTTTTTTTAAATGATTAGGCTTCTTGCTCACAGTTAACAGCATTTTCTTTAAAGCTTTACTGCCAAGAAGCTTTCTGTATTCTTTTTTAACTTTTCAAACAATTTTGAAGCTTTCACTGCCAAGTTGAAAAGTGAAGGGTATCAACTTGAGTTATGCTAAATTGTTTCAGTGAACCAATTTTGTGAAGTGCCTTCTGTTTTAGCACTTTAAGTTTCTCCCACTGACTTCTGACATTCCACTTTCCTAGATGATAGGAAAGGTCTGTTTGTAGTTTGTATTAAAGTGTGCCAATACTTGTATATTAACAAGATTTTTTAATAAAATTGTGCAAACAAAGCCATCAATATTTGTGGTCTTTCATTTCTTGCAACCCCTTCATTGTCCACTTTGCATTACAACTGAGATAATAGGCTTGTGGCAGCGTCCACGTTTGCTGGTTCCTCTTCCACATTTGTGGAAACCTGAAAAAAAAAAAAGTTTCAGTTAAAAGCAGAAAGCAACTTATTTTTATTCTGCTTGGAAAAAAAAAAACCCAGACTAATAAATACCCATTGTCCAGAAGATTAGTTTGTCTTTTATATATTTAATTTAGGCTAATTTAGCAGTCATACTTCAATAATTTGGGGGGATTTCAGGATACACCGAAGTTGAGACACAAGCAGAAAATGCTTTGTGCTTCAGGAGCGTCATACCAGTAATATAACACTGCCCAACTGAGACAGGCTCTGCTTTTAGTTCACAACTGCTCTCAACAACACTTTTGCTACTTTGGAGAAAATACTCTTACAGCCTGAGTGATAAAATTCAGCAGTCATGTAGAGCACTCCTAGCACAGGAGCACTAGTACAATCTGAATTCTTGGAGGAATAAATAACAAGTCAGCAGGGACAGGACCACTGGCTCCAGCTGCCTTGAAATCCTCACTTGGCTTCATCCTGTGCTAGCAGCACTGTCACTTATGTTTCATTTTTCCCTCAGCCTCTCCTTAAGGTATTTGACACTTGTTTTGTTGCTCCCAGCTGTACAGAAACTTGATCACCTCAGGCACACTGAGCACTCATGCCCACTTCTCCAAACTCCACCTTCCCCCAACAGCCAGGATGGATTCATCTGCACCTCATCCTGAAGCACTGCTTTCTCTCCCTGAAACTGTGCCTAGAGCATCAGTCAGCATAAAGACTTTAGACGGAAGAACTTGTCAGGAATTAAACTTTATGAATTAATTCTTATGCAAGACTGCAAGCAGGCCTGTATAAAAAAAAACTAGACAAAGGCAAGAGAAACTGTCTTGAACCCTAAGGCAAAACATCTACTACAGAAATTGCTGTTTCAGGTGTTGGTACTTCTGATGAGGTAATATGAAGGCTTAAGAATCATGAACAAAGAGAGGCAGAACTGTCTGTGTCAAAGCACTGTGAGATGCTTCAGGTAGGGAACAGCCAGGTTCATCCTCTCTGTGTCTATTCATGTGGAGATACAAGTTTCAAATGAAGGGGATGGAGCTGGGACTAACTTACACAATTAGAAATCAGCTAGAATGTAATTTAAAAATACGCTTTTGAAGCGTGCTTCGGCATGGCTGCCCACCCTCTTCTCTCTCTACTTTGGTAGCTATACAGCATTTGAACATGCTAACCAGGTTTCAGCATTACCACACAAATGAACTTCATAAAACTGGGATTCTAGCTTTAAAGCAACTGCATGAATTCACAGAATATTGTGAGGCGGAAGGGACCCACAAGGATCATCAAGTCCAACTCTTAAGTAAACGGCCCTTACGGGAGTTGAAGCCAGCACCTTGGTGTGACCACCACTGTGTTCTGACCAACTGAGCTAATTGCTTGCAGTCTTAGAGCCACATTATAATGCTTTAAACACACACATTCTTTTCATTCTCCTTAGATTTTTACAAAGGGAAATTACCTGCTGAGTCTTCTGAGGTTCTGCTGTGGTACCTTTTGATAGCTGCCGTATTTCTTTCTGAACTTCAGCAAATGCTTTATTTATTGTGTTAACTTTTTCAGCATTTTTGATGTTTATCTGGGAGAGAAAAAAAATGCACACATTGGTATTTTTAACAAAAATTCCACTGATGTGAAATTGCCCCATTTTTGTGCAATTATTATGCAGCCAGTGTTACATGCTTTTCAGCATGTTTTATCTGTTACTTCATTAGGTCATGTAGTTGCATACTAATAAATTCAAAATTAAGAGATAAACTTGCTCTATTGGAATGGGAGCCAATAGTGATCCAGAAAGAACATAGAGAAAACAAAAGTCAGGCTTCACAGGCCCTGCTACACCACCCTCAGCTCCTCTTAGCTGGAGTGGAGTCCCAGGAAGGGTTCCTTCCTTCATCTCTCTGGTGGACTGACCCTGGCTGGATGCCAGGTGCCCACCAAAGCTGCTCCATCGCTGCCTTCCTCAGCTGGACAGGGGACAGGAAATACAATGAAAGGCTCATAGGTACAGAGAAGGGCAGGGAGAGATCACTCACCAGCTGCCATCATGGGCAGAACAGACTCAGCTTGGGGAAAATGAATTTTATTTCTTGTCAAACAAATGCTGCAGAGGAATCTCAGCTCCGGCACCTGGAGCACCTGCTCCCCCTCCTCCACTGATCTTGGTGTCTGCAGGGCTGTTTCTTTTAAAAATTCTCACTCCTCTGTTCAGACTGCTGCTGGTGGTGTGCTTCTTAACTACATCCTCCCAGAGGCACTGCCAGTCCCTGATGGGCTCTGCCTTGGCCAGCAGCTTATCTGTCCTGGAGCCAGCTGGCATTGGCCCTTTTGGACATGAGAGAAGCTTCTGGCAGCTTTTTAGAGAAGCCACCCCTGTAGCCCCTCAAACCCAATACAATTTGTAAATGATTTTACTATTTTGAATTTCTTCCAGTAGCTTACGTTTCATCATCACACCTTGCATCCTAATTACTATAGGTAATATACTATATAAACATACTATAGGTCTGGCCAACAACATCTACCAGGTTTTGCTGCAGTATTTAAAGAAACTGTGGCTGTAGCAGAGTGGAATGTGTATCTCTGGGCACCTCAGCCTCTCTTTTAGCCCAAGTCTGCCTTTGTACGTTATTTCATCAAAGATGTTTGCTTTCAAGGAGGAAGCGCTATAATATGGACATGTGTTGCACTCTGGGGACAACTGTCTGTGGTAGAGGAGCAGGGTGGATACAAAAGGGCATAAACTCTCACCATGGCAGCAAAGATTCAGCTGATCTCAGCCCTAGCACCTGCTGCTTCCAAAGTCTGGAACAGGATCATAGCCAGATAATGACCTATTACATCGCAAACATTCCAGAAGCACGCTCATAAGTCTTCAGGCAACCCCAAATTTCAGGATACCTACTGCTGTTTCAAAGGCTACCCCTGTAATTCACTGCTCAGCAATTTAAACAGGCAGAAGCAAACTGTGAATGGTTACACATAACCCATTTTGCTTTCAAAGCCTCCATAATTTCAGAGCACGTATACAGTAACAATAATTCCATTCTGACTGACCAAGAAAACCAGTATTAAGAAAGCAGTGGCAATGAGGCTGATAAAACAGGCCTACTCAGATGAACACTTTAACTGGGACAGTGACTGGAGAAATACAGCCCCAGCTCCCAGCTCTGACCAGAGTGGATGGGCCATTGGTAACATGATGTACAAAGACCATGTGTTCCATCAGGGCTCGTCTCCATCTTCCAGCTTCACAAGGGTTTTAGAAGGTTCCAGTCAGTTTTAATATGTGATATCCTCAGGTACTCAGGCAGGACTCCTCCACAGAAAGAGGCTCTATAGCTAGCACGGGTATCTACATCAAAAGTTGTCTGAACAGTTACAATGGGCTTTTAGCTATTAATGAATAAACGTATTTTAGCAAGTTTTTTTCTGAGCATTTTCCTATACTGCTTAATGATAAGTAAATCCCATTAAGCCTAAAGGCTTAATGCATTAAAGAATACAGCTTCAAACACAGAAAATAAAATTTTACTCCTAATAAGCTACTGACTTTTCATGAATATGATTTTAAACCTGTTTCTCCCTTTATTATATAGAACAGTCTAGACTAAGAGGAGATGCGACGCCAGCAACATGAAATTGTTTTTTCTGAAGTTTGTTACATTCCTGTCTGTCCACCAGATTAATTCATCAAGTGGTTTTGGATTGCAGGAGAAGATCTGAAACAGCCTTCTTTTTTAAGAGGTATTTTCTTGTGTTTGTCCAGCAGACTGCAGCTGCATCAAATGGAAAAAATAAGCCACTATCTGCTTTTATTACTTTTATTAACAGAGGCTTTTCTAGAGGGATAGCTGAACTCTCGCAGAACACACACCTCAGGCTGGAGGCAAGGTTTGAGAAGATACCATAGAATGATTCACTGCTACCAACAGGGAAATTCTTGCTTAGATCACCCCCATCCCTATTCCCCTGCACTGCTCCATGACCCACCCTCTCCCTCCTCTGGGCTGTGCTCCTCTACAACACGGGAATAACAATTATTATTTTTGCTTTGTTTTTCCATTGCTTTAGTATGTTAAATTGGATCACAGAAGCATCTGCAGAGCATCACAGCCCATGTAAGGTGCAAGAAAGGGGTAGAGAGGAATTAAGAGCAAAATATCCAGCAGTGTGCACTCCTGGATCTGTTCACTGCATCTCACTGACAGTTTTACTTGACAGCTGAGCCGAATAAACAGCTACTGGATCAGAAAAGACTCCATCCTTTCTGGTTCTTCCCCACCAAAATGCTTCTCTCTGCATTCATTCATTCATAATTAAGTTTGTTCAACTCACCAATCCAGCACATAAAAATGCAAAATGTATTTTTAATTGCTTTTGCTGCTGATTTAGCAAGTTGAGTCACCCAGTGGGCGAAGAGTTCCTGAGCTAGCATCAAGGAGAGCTGTGGGAACATAGCCTGGCAAAGGGATCCCTTCCTGGGACCAGGAAGGTGATGGAAAGGAGCAGGACTTCCCCTTGTCAGTTGTACTAACTATGCCTGGTGGTTTGGATCAAGGCAATTTGTTACACTGTACCCTGAGCTGCACCCTCAGCGGCGCTGTGAATGCAACCCAGTGAACGCGAACTCGCCGAACTGCTACGCGCCCTTTAGCATCGCATTCCCGAGAACAAGGCGAGATACTATCAGACACTTCCCAAACGACACCCCTCAAGCACAGCCTGATGCCTTCTGTGGCATATGCCTGCAGATCGGTCAGACGAACTTCTTGTGCTTCTCTTTTTGCAGATGATGACGCCCACATACAAACCTAATTTTCGGGTGAAAATCGTGCACTTTGCCGTTTTGTGCCCGGACGCAGACTGCCCCTAAAACAGCTCGATTTAATCAGTTCCGAGCGCTTCCTGCCCCGCGCCGCGAGGCCGAAGGGGAGGAAACCCCGCTGGGCCGAGGCCTCCCGCGGGCGATGCAGCAGGGCCGAGGCCCTTCCCGTGGTGGGGCGCTGCCGCAGCCCGGCCAGCGCCTCCTCCCGCTGCGGCACTCACCTGCTTCAGCCCGGAGGTGACGGGCCGCGCCTTGCCCTTGGCCTTGGCCCTGAGGACGCCGCTGCGGGCGATGCGGAACACGCTGCCGGCCTTGGCGGCCCCGCCGCGGCTCCTGCCCATGGCGGCGGCTCCGGCGCGCGGGTGGGTGACGTCACTGGGGCGGTGACGCGGGAGCCGCCAACCGCCCACAGCGCTGTCACGGGGCAGGCGCAGCACCGCGCGGGGCCGGCAGGGGGCGCGCGCCGCCTCGGGTGCGCGCTGTGGAACGGCTGCGGGGAGCGGCAGCGGGGCAGTGGCGCCGTCCCCGTCCCTGTGCCTGTCCCTTCCCGAATCCTTCCCGGTCCGGTCCCGGCCTCAGCCTCCACAGGCCTGCTTGCCTCCCCCGCGCCTTCGCAGACAGCTTTTGCAGCACGGGAAAGGCTGAGCGCTCCTTGGCGCGCGCCCGCAGCCCAAGCGCCGAGTCCCAAGCTCCGCGTTGCCACAAGCACGTGCCCACGGGCAGCCCCCGGCACCCGCGGCGCTTGAATAAAAGAATAAATTCCCGGTGGGTTGTGGGGGACCCTCCTGCCTCGTGGCCCCGCTTGACAAAACGTGGAATCTTCCTGCGGCCGATTCCAAAGGGAATTGGGTTTACAGCCCTGGGAGAAAAACGGGAGGAGATGCAGCGGTGCGCACTTGGCTTTACTTTCTGGAGTGGCAGGGGTGACCCCAGGAACGGACACTGCCGTCTTTCCCTGCCGCACAACTCGTGCTGCTGCGGGACGGGGGCTGGCGGAGCCACCCTCCCTCTGTTGGAGCGGGCCCCTGAGAGACGGCAGTGCCTGTCCCGGGCCGCCCCGACGGTGCTGGGGGGAGGCTGGGGAGAGGCTGGGCGGCCAAGGGCTTGGGGCGACAACAGGCACGGACGGGCCAGGAGGCCGGAGCGCTGCAGGTCTCCTTATCAGCGCCCGAGGATCGGGGCGTCGCCGCCCGTCGCCTTCAAATCGGGCGCAGCCGCCTCTCCCGCCCCAGCCCGTCCCATCCCGTCCCGTCCCGTCCCGTCCCGTCCGTCCCGTGCCGGCAGGAGAGAGGAGCCATGCTGCACTGGGGATACGACGAGCACAACGGTAGGGAACGGCGGGCGGGGCCGTCGGGATGGCCAGCGGGGTCCCGTCGGGATGGCCAGCGGGGTCCCGTCGGGACGGCCAGCGGGGTCCCGCCGGGGGCAGCTCCCGCGGCCTCGGGAGAGCCGGATGAGCTGAAATGCTTTGCATCGTGACAGCGAGCCGATTTTTGTCTCGGCATTCTGCGAGGCAGGCGGCTGAGAGAGGTGTCCGTGCGTGCGGCATCGCCTGCAGAGCCGGGCCGGGCTTGGCTCCGGGTCGCGTCTGTCGCGTTCCCGGCTGGGATTTCGTTCGTTCGTTTAGCTGAACAGTCGCGTGCACAGATCGAGTACGTGGTAGACAGCTGCAGTGATCGGAACTGCTGTACCAGCAGTGCTTTTCTGATTCCCGCTGTGTTCTGCTTCTGCTGCACGGTGGGAAATCCTAGTTACTTGACTGGGTTATTTAAATGTATAACTATGCACCTAAGAGGAGATGCTTTTGGATTTTAGTTGTCCCATAGTTTCCTTCATCTTGTCAGTCTTTGAAGTCCCAAGATGGGCTCATCAGCAGGCTTAAAGACTTTGCCCTGTTTTGCATTTTAAGTAATGCAAACGCTGCTCCAGTGTGCAGACGGTCTCACAAGTCATGCAAGTAGAAATGAAAGTGTTTTTGTAAATTGTAGGCTCAACTCTGATAAAATACATGGAATAACTTATATTGTCTGTACACAGAGACATGAAACACCTTGACAGTAAAGGGAGACAGCTATATATTTGCATATACTAATGCCTGTAAGAATATGCTTTGTGTATATTATTACTTAGACTTTGGAATACTGTTTGTGCATGTACTACCTTTCCCTCCTGGCCCTCTTGTTCCATTTTTCTGGATGGATGTACTTTTCCTGAAAAACTGGGTGGTGGATCACACAGATGTTGCAATGATTGGGTGTGTTATCTGCTGTTGTGCAGTCTACCCTACCCCTCCCCTGAAGACGTAAATAGGTCTTGTTTTTCAAATTTTTTTCTCCATAGGTTTCCATGCTTTGAGCTTCACCTGCACTGTCCAGATAAGAAGCCCACTTTCCCTGCCTTATCCTATCTCTTCTTGTTTGCTATTCTTAACTTCTAGAGAGGGGAGGCCACAAGAATTTCTATTGGGGTGGCCCTGGACCTTGCTTGAGGCCCCATCTCTCCTATAAATCTGTTTACTGTCTGTCCGGTAACATATTTGAGGTGCCTTTCACTCCTTCCTCGGAGCCTCACAGCAGCTGTGGGGTGGATAGTTCCTCATCAGTCCATTCCCTTCAGCACACCTTTCACAGGAGACTAGAGGAGGGAGGCATGAATATCAAATGCCTCAGTGCTCGTCCCTAGCATCAGTTTTATTTCTCAGCTTTTCCTCTTTTAAAGAATTTTTTTACTGGTTTTGCTTGTTTTTTTGTTTGACTGAGTTTGTTTGACTGAGTATTGTTTGATGAAGGAAATTGCTCTGATTCTTGAAAAATTTTGTTGCCCTTAACAGCCTTGAAAATAGTTTCTCTGAAACTAAGATTACCTTTTACAATTGCAACAGAAATAAAGTGAAATTAATTGAATCTGGTGCAGTTATATAGTATGGTTGACTGCCTGAAGAGTTGAAAAGGCATCTGTGTTTACTGAGTTCTGCATGTTACTTGCAACAGTAACAATATAAATCATGTGCATAAAGTAAACTGGCAAATATTAAAACATTCATGTCTGCATATGTGGCATATCTATGTTTAAGGGCATGGGCTCACTGTTAGGTACAGAATTAGAAGTTTTGGGGATTGAACCTGGCTGGACACCAGGTACTCACCAAAGCCATGGTATAACTTCCCTCCTCAGCTGGACAGGGGAGAGAAAATAGACTGAAAAGCGCATGGGTTAAGATAAGGACAGGGAGAGATCACTCACCAGTTACTTTCACAGGCAAAACAGACTCTACTTGGGGAGATTAGTTTTATTTGTTGCTTATCAAATCAGAGTGGGGTAACAAGAAAATTAAATAAAATCTTTAAAACACCTTCCCTCCAACCGTCCCTGTATCCCAGGCCCAACTTCACTCCTGATTTTCTCTGTGTCCTCTCCTGCAGCAGCTACAGTCAGTTCATCACATGTTGTCTCTGCCTCTCCTTTCTCTTCAGTGGGAGGACTCCTCACACTCTGCCCCTGCTCCCGCCTGGGGTCCCTCCCATGGAGACAGCCCTCCGTGAATTTCTCCAGTGTGAGTGCTTCCCATGGGCTGCAGTTTTACACAGATTGCTCCAGCGTGGATTCCCTATGGGGCCCCAAGTCCTGCCAGCAAATGTGCTCCAGCTTGGGCTTCCCATGGGGTCCTGCCAGGAGCCTGCTCCAGTGTAAGCTGTCCATGAGGTCACAGCTTCCTTCAAGACACATCCACCTTCTCCAGCTGTGACCCTCCATGGGCTGCAGGTGGATCTCTGCCTCACCGTAGACCTCCATGGGCTGCATGGCACAGCTGCCTCACCATGGTCTGCATCAGAGACTGCAGGGGAATCTCTGCTCTGGCTCCTGGAGCATGTCCTCCCCTTCCTCTTGGTATCTGCTGAGCTGTTTCTCTCACATACTCTCACTCCTCTTTTTCGGCTGCTGTTGCACAGTTACTTTTTCCCCTTCTTAAATCTGTTATCCCAGAGTGTTATCCCACTGTCCCTGATGGGCCCAGGCTTGTCCCACAGTGGGTCCGTCCCGGAGCCAGCTGGCACTGGCCCTATTGGACATGGGGAAAGCTTCAGCAGCTTCTCACAGAAGCCACACCTGCAGCCTCCCTGCTACCAGTATCTTGTCACACAAACCTAATGCAGTTCTCGGTTACTTTGGTGCACATATATCTGAAATGCATGAAGGCATTATTTTGTTTCTGTGAAAACCTTGGCCTTTGCTTTCTTGCCACTTTTCTTACCTCACAGTTTTGATGTTGCTTATCTGTAGAGGCATAATACCGAAATCTTGAAAACTGGCTTCTCCGTGGCATCGTCCATGCTTTTCACTGCTGCTCAAGGTTCCTGTCAGGAGGGGAATGTTCTCGCCCCTTGAGTCCTTTTTTGTTTACAGGGGAGTTGCTTTAGTTAAAAGGCAAATCACAGAATGAGTAAGGTTGGAAGGGACCACAGTGGGAAATAAATTGCCTTCAGTTTGCTATTTGTTTAAGGAAATACATGGAAATTATTTGCATGTATTGTCTTTTACTGCAAAAAATTTCTCTTGATCTAGTTACTGCTGTAATGCTGAGGCATTTTGTAAATAAAAGGGATATTAATTCCTGGACTCACAGAATCATTTAGATTGCAAAAGACCTTTAAGATACTTCAGTCAAGCCATAACTCCCTATACATTTTTTCTTTCTGAGAATAATTACATCATTTCAATATCCTCTTTAAAAAAAGTTGCTTAATTTTTACCCATTATGAACTTTTAATTGCTTTTATTTGAGCTAATCTTACTGTAACCTAATATGCAATCAAATTACTTGCAAACCTAACTTTATAAATTTAAGTATTCTGTGTTTGATAAACTGGGCAAAGGATTCTCTTCAGAAATCAATGAGGATGTGATCCCATCAAGGTCAGACCATACTAAAATAATGAATTTTCTATATATAATAGCAAACTGTCAAAAAAAACCCCACCAAAACCCTTTTTCACTTGCACATGCTCCGTTTATGCACGTATAGAGGCTCACTGGAACTCAACTGTATCCTGTAGTATCTTCACTTGGCTTGTCTCAAGTTATCCTGTTGGTGAAATTCATAATCTTTAGCTTCAGCTGGATCAAAATGCAACACTGTGAGGTGCTATAGTGAGTTCTATTTCCTGGCAAATTCCTAGCTGCCTTCATGGTGAGATCTGTTTCATGAACTGGATGATTGCAGTGCTGGGGAGTGGTATATGCAGTCTGACCTAAAAGTGTCAGACAATTCATTGCCTGTGGTAATACTGTGTCCAAAATAAAGGCATGAACTCTTCAGAGCAGATGGTTCAGTTTTTTGTCATAAATCTCAGTCACAATGGCTTTGATTGTTAAGAGCTACTAAAAAATTGCCTCTAGCAACAGAACATTTTCCCAGCAGCAGGAGAGGATTTCATAAGTTCAAAAATTGGTATATTAATCATTTTCATTAAGTAAAGGAAAAAATGAAGGGAGGTGAATTAATGAGTTATACTCCCTGGATATGTCTTAAAATGCATAGTTAGAAAACTGAAGTGTACATTATTTTTATATAGAGGCATCTAATTCAGATCTGAATTCAGAAGAAATTTTTGTTCTGGAAATCCTACTGGCTTAAATCTGATTGTATGACATGCATTTGAGCATCTCTTTCAATAGTAATGACTTTTTTTACAACAGTCATACACAAAGTTTGTGTTGGCCTAGGGTCTGTAGTAATGAATTGAGTCACAGTTTTCCTAGAGTGGCAAAAGCATGATAATTGTACTAGATTGCAGGTAGATTACCTAGTAAGGAATACTTCTTGGTATAACCTAGTGGTACAAAATGAGCTGAAGTCTCTTGATATTTTCCTGTATATTTTGAAAGGTCAGATGTCTGGTGGTTTGTTTACTGGTAGATGTTTAATCACCATAGCAAAACCGTATTTTGGTCATCTGAGCCAAGAATAAGTGTCAAACCAGCAATAATGTCTTTTTAGAACTGACTATTACTGTTAAATAATTAGCTAGTGACAGAATCCCGGCCTTGGATCCTCTTTTTGGCAACTTTGTATTATTTCCGAATGCAAGTCAGCCATATTATTTAATTCAAATAACTATAGTTATTTCTGAGACAGAGCGATAGGAGACCAGCTACTTAAGCACATAAATATATTTTTGTCTTTTCTCAGTTAAGGATTATTAGAAATATTAAAATTAAGTAGCAATAAGCTTTTTCTAAGCATCCCAAATCATGGTAGTGAGGTATAAATCATGGAGTGGTGCTTCGTACAGATAAAATTTTGTGTCACATCCCTAACTACAGAGTATTAGGATCTAAACACAATTAAAATGATATTCTAAACTGTATGTAATTAGAATATTGAATAGCTTTGATGGCGTTTGTTAAGTGAGAAGAATTAAGTTTAAACAGTTTTGTTTCAAACCAGTAGGATTTTTATCTTCTGCCTTAGAATCTATTTCTTTATTGAGTTTAGTTAATGAAGTAATTAATAAAAGTGCTTTTTAACAAATCAAGACTGAAGGCCTTTGTCTTTTTTCTGAGGCTTAAGTCTTAGGCTATTCTTTACAAGTTTCTCCCACTTCTATTTTTCCGTGCTGCTCAGAGGAGAATCATTCTCTGCCCAGGTGCTGTGCAAGCTGCGGCCCCACGGCGCTGTGAGCGCTTCCCTCCCTGATTTACTGCCGGGCTGCCTGGGTGCTTTCAGCACCTGTGAGTTTCTGAGCTGTGTTCATTTCTATTGAAGTCGAGAAAAGAAAAATATCTAACAGCTTTTGATGTTAAGCTATTAACCAAGCATCATATGTTTTCATCCTTTTTTTCATCATGTTTATTTAAGTGCTAAGCCATCCAGAAAGACCTAAACCCAATTTTTACCCTGAAGTCAATCACCTTCCATATAGGGAGTTAGTAATGAGGATTTCCAGTGATGCAGGTTTTGTAAGACCAGGTTCTGATGCTCATATTAAGTTTTTCGTATATCCAGTCTCTCTAAATTTTTATTATGCTTTTTATAAAAGATTTATTATGCTTCCTACCCATTATAAGCCGGGAGGAAAAACAAGTGCTGTGCTCTTCTTAATACTGAAAGATCGTTTGCCCAGCAGACTTTCACCTTTCACCTTTCTCTTTTTCCTTTCTTCATTCCCCTTGCTCTCCTCTCCTTTCCATCCTAAACCTTGTTTTCTGTCTTTATAGAATATATTCCCCAGGCAACTTACTGTTCATATTTTTCTTTACCCCCTTATCCAATTATGGTTAAACAAGGGCACATATGTTCTTACTGGGAATTATTGAGAACTCTTGGATGTTTAGTAGGTAACAACAGATAACTCACACATCTTATCAATGAAGCTTTTCTTATTGTTTTAGGATGTTGTTTGCCATTTTCTCATATCCATATTATTGATTTATTAGCTTTTCAGATGTTTGTCTTAGCCAGCTTGGAGAGAGGAAGGTTGAGATGACTAGTATTGATTAACAGCTTCTTTAGTCCTATAATTTCTACCTAAGTCTGATGAATGGTGCTGCATCTGTGTCTGGAAGATCTACTCTCATCAGCTGAAGGCAGTAGAAATCCAAACGTCATGCAGGCACCGCTGTCCTGAGTGTTCCTGTTCTTTGATTTTATCAGTGCTACTCTAGTGTGTGTGTGTGTGTGTTTAAGTGTGCCTGTGTGCATGGACGCTCCATGATTAGAGGGTGACAGTCTCTCTTTGTTGTGACAGCTGGTGTGCACAGTTGGTGGGCTGGGAGGAGGTGACCGGAGGTGCAGCAGTGCTTAGGTTCCAGGCACTGCCATCAGGCTCCAGGAATCACTTAGCATTTTTTGCCATCACCAATCACCTCTGTTGACATCTCCCCATCTCATTCAGACTAATCAGTGGAAGATGTGTTCTCGGGTCTTCTGCAGCAAATGACTAAGGCATAAAAAAAATCCATAACGTGGGGATTTGCATAGAAAAGAGGTAATCTTTAAATACATAACAAGACATGATATTAGGCAAAAATGGCGTGTCAAAAATTTATTGGGACATAGTGCCTGTTGGATACAGGATGCCTGATTTGAATGAGCATTTGTTGTACGTGTCTTGTGCATAGCTGAGTCTTAACTGGGAATAATTAAGTATCTACATACTGCATGTGGCCTTGTTTAAAGGTGCATGCAAGGTACACGAAGGGACCCTGAGAGCTGCTGTCGAAATATGATGCAGCAAAAGTAGCTGAATATTTTGATCTGTGTTTTCCTGATGCATCCTTTTTGAATTTAAAAGATGCAGATGAGGACAATTCAAGCAGAGTTTTCTTTCGTAAGAATGAGGGTGCCATCAGCAATTTAGACTTCTCCTCCAATGCATTGCAGGGCCTGCCCACTGGAAGGAGGTTTTTCCTGTAGCTAATGGAGACCGTCAGTCACCCATCGACATCAAAACTGAGGAAACCAAGTATGATCCCTCCCTCCGTCCTCTAAATCCCAGTTATGATCCAGCTTCTGCTAAAATCATCCTTAACAACGGGCACTCCACCAGTGTGGAGTTCGATGACACCGTCAACAAATCAGGTTTGTTCCTTTACTGTTGCACTGTGACTTCCTTCACCAATTCCTAAATAGAATGCCTACAAGCCTGGGCACGTCTCACTGCTGGGTGTGAACTCCTTAAAAACAGTATGGCTTTGCCTCTCTGGATGAGAGATTCCTTTTTCCCTGTCTTTTAGCATGATACAGTGTGGGAACATATTTGGACACAAGTTCAAGGTTGTTTTTCTCAGCAAATGCTGGGATTCCCTACTCACAGGAGTGGTTTGATCCACCCCAACCAGCTGGATAGTGCCAGCCCCCTGTTTGAACAGTGTTGTGTACAATTTTTCAAATGCTGCTCTCTCTCTCTCACTGCAGATGAATCCTTTATGTCTCATTACAGGTTCATTCCAACCGAATCGCTCAAATCTCTTATCTGAATTTAGCTGCAGGTTTGGTTATATATTTTTCCCCTTTATACAACCTATACTCGGACTTCTTATGTCAAGTAAGAGCCAATACAGAACAAGTGAAATAGATCCAAGTAATCCCTTTTCTTCTCTGAAAAGTATTATTGCCCCAGTCTTTTTCAGGAGTATGTAGCTTCCCTTTTTGCAAACAATAATTCTTATTTAGAAGTTCTCTGGTTTATCGTAGTCTTTGTAATGTTAGCGCCTTCATCTTTGAAACCTTCTTTTGAATTTTGGGCAAGCCAGCATGCCTCCCCTTGAAGCTGTAGAAGTGCAGAATCTTCAAGCAATAAAATCATTTTCTGGCTGTGTGAGGCTTAGACGAGGATCCAAGACCATATGATGCTTTCACAAGGGTCAAAGCCAGAGAGAGACTAATTTTTGATGACCCTGTCCATTAGTCCTGAGGACTTATAAGCTCATAGTGGCAAGAGGGAGAGACATTGATGGAGACACCGTCATGTTTTTGTTTCCTGAACAGTCTTAGTTTTAAACTTTCTGACAACATTGGATGTTGCCTGAAAGCCACCAGCTGACCATCAATGATCGGTCTGACCTTGTGTCAGATGCCACGGAACTTCCCAGAATTAATCTCTGCTTCGAGCCTAGTAGATTGTGGTGAACTAAAGCACATCTCTTAGAAAAATATACAATCTTGATTTCAAATTTTCCAACGATGGTGAACCTACCACAGCCTTCGGTAAGTTGTTCTAATTGTTAATTCTCTCACAGTTTAAAAGAAAAATAGGTAATGAATGTGAATACACCAAGAACCTCTTCCACTCTCTTAACTCCGTCCATAAAGTGACAGGGCCTAAACATAGTGTTTCTCTAGGCTTCCCCTGGTACCAAAGCAATGGTAATGTGATCCTCCTCTTACTGCTTTCCTCAGGCCATATCTCCAAGGATATAGTTCATATCATGGCAAAGCACTGACAGATGTTGATCAGATAATTAACAGATGGAATCCCCAGTCTCCTTCAGCAGACTCCATGTCTGCTATGCAGGGACCACATTCTTAAGTCCACAACCATAAACTGAGTAATTCACTATTTTCCCTAATATTTGTCACTGACAAACTTTATCAGTAATGTTTTTGTTTTCTTTCAGGTCATTGTTCAAAAAATACTGAATTTTTTAGGGCCCAAATTTGGCTTCTGGGGCACCCTTGTGAAGTAAGAACTCCTTCCATGTGTTGGTTTCATGAAAAAAAATCAAATTAATTGGTACTAAATACATTAGCATCTTCTAATGCATTATTAACTGACTCCCATATGAATTCTTTCTTCACTTTGGTCAGCATCGGAACTGGGCTGTCAAGTCTGTAACTGTTTGTGTAAGTCTGTTTATGCTCTTTGGTACCACATTAGCTCCATTCTTTGAAATTGTTCTATTGATCTTCTTCCAGGATTTTTCAAAATTTGAGATACTGATATTTGCCTTAAAAACTTCTGACTGCCCTCTTCCTTAATTACTGTTGGAATGAAAGGGTCTTACCATCACTGTGTGATGTGGCACAAATACATCAACAGGCCATTTTCCACAATTTTCAGCAGAAGTATTTCATGCTGGTGAATTTCTACATAATAGTTTTTCCTCAGCCAGTTAGAACACTGATCTTTACACTTTTCTAGGATCATTTGCATCCAAGTTTACAGTCCTTAAAAGAAGGAATTTAAAAGTGTCACTCCTGCATCTCTGTTTGCTAAGTTTATAGGCTGTGTAAATGCATGTTTTTGAGTTAAAGCTTTAAAAGAAGTTAAATATTTTTCCCCAGAATAAACAGTCCCAGTTCCTTTTCATTATCCAAGCTATTTGTGTAAGCAAATAGGCAACTTCAAAATTCTACTTTCATCTTTATTTGGTGTATTTTGTTCCTAAGAAAGTTTAGGTTTTGGACTAAACCTAGAAGAGAAAAAAAATTGCTATTGTCCTTCCTACTGCTCTTAATTTAAAAAACATCTGGTTAAATCTCCCCTCATTTCCCCTTAAAATTTCTATAATGAGCCAGTAAACTATTCCAGACTGATTCCCAAATACTCAGAGGGCATAGGGAGCTGGGAGAGTGGAGTGATTTGTTTTGCTGTGAATAAGGAATCTTTCTGAGTGTAATTCACATTCAAGGCTCTGTGAAGAGATATTTTGATTCTAAGTCTGACAAGAAAATTACGAGCACTTGCAAAAGCAAAATAATGAAAAGCCCACCCATATGCATGTTAGTTTGAACAGAGTTAGAACAGAACGGAATAGAAATAGAACAGACTAGAATAGAATAGACTCTTTCTGTTGGAAGGGACATGCAGAGATCATCTTGTTCAACTGCCTGAGCAATTCAGGGCTAACCAAAAGTTAAAGCATGTTTTTAAGGGCATTGTCCAAATGCCTTTTAAACTCTGATAAGCCTGGGGCTTTGACAACCTCTCTAGGAAGCTTGTTCCAGTGTTTGACCACCATCACAGTAAAGAAATGCTTCCTAGCATCCAGTTTAAATCTTCCCTGGAACAACTTTGAGTCTCACCCATGAGTCCTGTCACTGGATACTTGGGAGAAGAGACCAGCAGCTCCCTCTCTGCTTCCCCTCCTCAGAAGCTGTAGAGAGCAGTGAGGACACCCCTCAGCCTCCTTTTCTCCAAACTAGAAAAACCCAAAGTACTTAGCTGCTCCTCATAGGACATGCCTTCCAGCCCTGGCTAATTGTCAGTAATATTGCAGTTGTACAATGCATATGTAGCATTGGCTTAATTTTATTTATGTTAATATAAGCTCCTTTTCCTCAGACTTCAATCTGATGTAACTGGATCTTATTGCAAATGAAGGAAAGAGCCCTGAAAATTTAAGCTCCACCTATTTTCCAACAAATTTCAAAGAGGAAAATAAATTCTGCTAATGCTAAATTTTTAGAATCCTGCTCCTTATTCATAAAACTTACATTTTGAGCTTAATTTCTTAGTGAATCTTTTGAATATAATCAAGTGAGGAAACTCTTGAATGTTGTGAAATAGAACTATTTACCCATTCTCTGCGAAATATCCAACCCGTAGGAAGATAACCTTGACAATAACAGCATACCCTTTAGTGGGCCATAACCCACTAATGTGCCCATAAATTCAATTTTCATAGTCATATCCTTGACAGGTGAGGGTTTCTGTAGTACTTCCAAGAAATGGGAAGCTGTCTGAGACAGCTTATGAGCGGGAGCAGAGGAGTGCCCGAAGACTGAAGTCTGGTGTAAGGTTAGAGGATGTGGGTAGAGACTCCCGTTCTCTCAGTGAAGCCTTTTCCTCTGCTTGGGTTTCCAGTGCTGACTGGGGGGCCACTCAGTGGGACCTACAGGCTGCGCCAGATTCACTTCCACTGGGGATCCAATGATGAAGCTGGCTCTGAGCACACGGTGGATGGGATGAAGTACGCGGCAGAGGTAAGGCTTTACTTGGAGTCACCTGTGCCTCTAAGCTTGTGAATAGTTTTCCGAAGAATAATGTTGCCCTTCCTCTTTCCGCTTTTCATCTTCCCCTCATTTTGTCAAAAGAAAAGCAGTCTTCCTGAAGTGTTGCATGTTTGGTCCTTTCTCAAAGGAGAACCTATTTGAAAGCTTTGGAAAGGGTTAAAAAAAGGAGTACGGAAGACAAGAGCTTGATAAGAGCAAGACTTAATGTTCAAGAGTTATTTTAAAATTTGCCTTTCATTGTTTCTTCCTTGGAGAACATTTTCAAAGTCATCTTCAGTGACAAACCACAGAATTATTGGATTTGGGGCCTGTGTAGTGTAAAGTTTATGAAAGACTTAGGAATGTTGTATTTTGTGGTGCACTTAGCAATGTGGTGGTTATGACTTTGAGAACCCCACTTTAATTTCTGTGGGGTGCCTGCTGTCTGTGGGGTACTGTGTCTCAGTGGAGGTCGTGTGTTACAGGGAGAAGTGCACCATCTGCTCTGGCATGGAGCATTCACTCCTTCTCTGTTTCCTTTGGCACATTGGAGTAATCTGGAGAAAAAGTACTCAGTATGAGATTTCTCTTTACAAATGGAAGTAACATGGAGTATCTTGATGAGACTGAGATCTTTAAAAACAGATGACTCAGTGTCAGACAGTGTCAGAGTTTTCTGGGGTTAAAAAGAGGTAAAAGGTTTAAAAATAAATGGACAAATAAAAGGCATAATACTACAGAAGAAAAAGATGTAATGTATGCACTGTGGTGTGATCAGATTTTACTGGACATGCTATAAGAGACACTGGTCAGGTAAAAAAGATCGATTTTCTAACACTAATGGGGAAAAGTGACATTTGCAGTGTTTAAAGGCTTATGTTTTCCACAGGAACCAGGTGAGATGGAATATAAAGAATTAATAGAGGTACTTTAAAACCATTAAGTACCAAACCCAAATTTCTAGCTGAGAAAATATGTATGTTTCCCATCTAAGAAACCAAATGGAAGGAGAAAATATCTCTGAATTTCTAGCCAGTCTAAAAGCCTTTCTGTTACCTGTTGGTTGGGTAACCCTCCACAAGAAGCTCTCTAGATGTCACTTTGGCTTTGGGATAAGAAACTCAGAATTAAAACCAAGGCTTCTGAATATTGTTCACACAAAAGAAAATACCTCAGAAGGAGACATGAAGATGGTTTCAGTGCTCACACTTGTAAGGAAGATGTGCAAGATTTCAAGAAAAAGCATCGACAGAATTGAAGAAAGAATTCATGTACAGGTAAAGAAGACTGCAAGGTTTGGCCCCTAAGCCCACCGGGAAGCAGAAGGGATACATGACTCCATTCTCTGTGACAACATATGGCCTGATCAAGGTCTCTTCACAAGCTGCAGTGACACAGCGGTGGTAAGATGGGATATATTCCTTAAAGAGAAGTCACAAGCCATTGAGAAGGGGTCTG
Source organism: Callaeas wilsoni (assembly GCA_013398955.1). Lineage (NCBI taxonomy): Eukaryota > Metazoa > Chordata > Aves > Passeriformes > Callaeidae > Callaeas > Callaeas wilsoni. The sequence goes on along the minus strand of VWPU01014417.1, from coordinate 110,137 downwards.
TACCCAAAAGTGTTTCATGCTCTGTTTGTTTGGGGGTTTTGTTTTTGGGAGGGTTACCTTGTTGGGGGTTTTTTGGCAAAGCTATGAGGGAGTGGGAGTGGGCTTTTAGTAGCTGTGGGAATTTTCCTTTTTGTTCTTTGTTGGGCTGGTTTTGGTGGTCTTTTTTCAAATCCACAATAAAAGTAATTTCTGACTGAGAGTATCTGTTTCATTTTTGTGTATGTAAAAATGTAATTGTTTAAAAGTTATTCCATGTAGGTTCTGTGAACTTATAATAGGAAGCGGTGCAGACACTATGAGCTCCAGGATATTAATCCACCTGAGAAAGGTTAATTGGACTCCTCCTGGTTTAGTTTATAATATTCTTAGCAATTTTCCTTCGAGGGTTTCTAAAGCTGTGAGCCAGCATGTGTGTCATTATGGCTATGCATGTATTATTATTGACTACAGTGAGATTCCTTACTTGCTGGAAGTAATGTTTCAGCACTTTAGTGCCCAAATGCTTAAGAAACATTGCTGTCAAGACCAAGTAAGAGTTCAATTTTACAGATACAGAAAATGAAACTCATAGAGGTTAAGCAAGGATTGATATTTAGAATAAAAATCTTCATACTCCTAGATGCCCATTTCAACCATGCAGCTGTGTTGCTTCACATAGAAATCCTTTAAAGCAAGTTTCAGCCTTCCTAAATTGTTCTTACTTTACTTGTCTTGTAGATGGTGGATGCCAAAAGGCAGCTTTTTTTTTTCATGGGTTCATCCCAGTTTAAGTCATTCAATGGAGTTGCTTTTCAGCATTCTTAAAGTTCAAAATCTGAAAAGATGGTCACCAATTTTAGAAAAGCCAATCTCACGCCCTGCTTCTGAGCATCTTTATCTAAAAACTATGTGTAATAAGATTTACTAATCCATTGAGGATTTGTGAAAGTAATTAATGTTTGTGAAGTCCTTAGACTTAAGTGTTGTGTGAGTGTGCTCTCTCCAGTTTGGCAGTCAGACCACTGCTCAAGGCTGGGACATCCTGGCACTTCCTGGGAACCAGGAGTTCCCGTCATGAAGTGTGGTCAGGAATTAGGAAACCTGGTTTAGCAGGAGGGACTTATGTGGCATGGAAGTAGACATCACAGGCTTTTCCTCTTCCTACCTGACTGGGTAGTGTCTTTAAGCTTCTTAAGCAAATATGACAGGACATTTCCAGAATAATGCGTGTTGGAAATGCAAATGCTCAAACCTGAGATAATGAAGCTGCTTGTAAGGGTGTCATTACTGGTAGTCATAGAAAATAACATTTGAAAAGTGTCAAAAATGAAATGCTTATGTTCCCTTGAGTCAAACAAGGGAAAAAGGGTCAGTGCAAGTTTAATGTGTATTTGCCTGTTTTCTAGCTATTTATGTGGATGATTAATGTTGCTGAAAGCTTGATTAAAGAAAAAGAGGAGTAAAATACTAATGACATCCTCATGAATTTCAATCACTTTTTAAAATCAGCTGTACTAAAAGTGGATTTAAAACCTCTAGTTATATAACCATTGGCTTTTTTTTGTCTTAACTTCTCAGTTCAAAATCTGGGGACCCAACAGAAATTTGACAGGCACTGTGGTGTGCCAATTGCTGCTAAATTTTTAATAGTCTCAGCCACTGGAAATGCTTTTGCCATTTGTGTGGACTACATATTTACTGATTTTGTGAAATATCTGCATTTAGAACACTGAATAGTTCTACATACTAAAGAGTGAAGTAGAGTATCAAACCCAGTAAAGTTGTAATATTCATTTGCCACTACTTGAGTTCAGTGAGATTTGATGCTGTCTATGTCTCTTGCTTTTCAGCTTCATGTAGTCCACTGGAACGCAGAGAAGTATTCCAGTTTTGTTGAGGCAGCTTGTCAGTCAGATGGATTAGCAGTCATGGCTGTATTTCTGAAGGTAAGAAGAGAATGCTTCAGTGATCATGATAAATCTGCATTATCAGCCCAAAGAGATAATGGTGATGGTTGGTGTAATTATTGCTAAAGAGATACTTGTTTTATACTTATTTTCTTCATAGTGTTTAGCTGCCAATATAGAAAGCTGTGCTTCCTTTAAGAATAAAAATATCAGATTAATAGATTTTTCAAGACAGTCAAACTTTTCAGTTTGCCTAGTCTGGATGCTATACAACATTAGATGTGGAACTTAATTCAGCTGCTCCTATTTTGATCCCAGTAACTTGTTCTTGACTAGCAGGTTCCTTTAGGGGGACAGGTTGATTTAAATGTTTCTTTAATGGCTTGTTTCTGAGCTGGTAGTTTCTTCTAGAAAATAATAATAATTTAAAAATGCAAAACCAGAAACTGCAGAATTTCCTAATAATTATTTTATATCTTTTTGCCTTCTCTGCCTGTTCTAAGATTAAGTTTGTGCAACAGCTTCATTGACTTCTGTTTGAAGAAGCAGATAGGGAATTCACACAATCTGTGGCAAAAGACAGGGCTTTGGTCAATTCTGTGGTTTCTGGTGGCTGACACAGCTTCTTGAGAACAGCTGGTGCTGGTGCTGGCACAGTCAGAGAGCCATTCCATGCAGCAGCTGCAAAAAACTGCTTCAGCAATTCAGTAATTCTGTCTTTCCAGTTTGCATTACAATGACTCAAGGGAAGTGTCACTGGATTTCTTAGCACACAAATTCTGTTTGGAATGTTCTTACATAGGAACAGTGTTTTCAATGTTATAAGCAATTTAAATTTCTGATGTTAGTCTGTAACTTTTAATATCCTGCATATTAAAACATAACAAATAAATGGTTTCTATTCCCTTGTAGTGAAAAGTTTGTAATTCTTTTGTAGCTGAAATAATTACTGTGAGTAGCCAGAATACTATCAGCAAGGGAGTGCATCCTCTTTATGACCAGTATGATTTCTAACGACCAGCTAGTCACTGGCTTGAACTCACAAAATGCATCAGATCATACAGTCACTTCAGTTGTATGAAGCAGTTTCATTATGTATTTGCTTTTTATTAACTTTTGTTGCTTTTCTCTGGAGCTCTAGTGTTTCTTTTTTCTTTGGTGTAATAGATTGGTGATTGCAACCCTCAGCTGAAGAAGATTACTGACCGCTTGGACACCATCAGAATCAAGGTGAACAAGTGCTTCTAAAAGAATACTAATGGTGGTGGTTGTTTTGGTTGGTTTGGGGTTTTTTTTTTGGTAGAATTTTTTATTTTTTGAAACCTGTCTGCTACTCCCTGCACCTTCATGTTTCCTTATCCCTAGCAATTGATACTGATTTGACACAGTTTATGTTCATTCTGTTTAGGTTGAAAACTAAGTAGACAAAAAATAACTTTTACACAGTAAAAGATCAGAGGAAAAGGCTAATTCCTAACAGAACTCAGTCTCTGGTAAATCTCTTGCTATGAGGATAGTAACAGGGGAAAAACATACTTTATAGAAAGTTGTAAAAAAGATGAGGGAAAGACTTCCTTCTCTGTTTTGCTGAGGTACAGGGTGAGAAATAATCTATTGTTTGTGTGAGAGAAGTCAGCCAGACTCTCAACTCTGATGTTTCAGACAGACATCTCTGGCCGGGTATCCAGTACAGGGAGAAGCAGAAGCAACTCCTGAGAGGAGTGAGTGGGGAGGGAAGCAAGTGGCAGTAACCTGTAGGGTTACTCTGCCAGCCCCACAGAGACCATGTTGAAAGTCCAACATCTTCTCTCCTCTCCCCACAACTTCCATCTCATGGTCACCTGTAACTCTGGGGAGCCTGTGCTAACATGACACCTTTGATGGTGTCCTGCTGGCATCAAGGAAAGTCACAGCAAAGCTGTCACAGAGGCACAACCTCATCAGACGGGCACTGATGAGGACCTCCTGTCATCACCCAAGGTGCTGCCAGCCCATCTGTTAGAGGAACAAACTCTACCTCCTTTGGCATGATTTACCTTGGCCTCTTGCTTTTAAATAATATTGCCCTGGTATTTCTTTTTCTTTTATTTCTTTCCAGGGAAAAAAAGCACTATTCACCAACTTCGATCCCAGCTGTCTGCTTCCCAAGTCCCTGGACTACTGGACTTACTTTGGCTCTCTCACTGTTCCACCTCTTCTTGAGAGTGTCATCTGGATTGTTCTGAGAGAGCCCATAAGTGTTTGTTCTGAACAGGTATTTTTGGATTTTTCAATGCTATAGAAATCTGCTTTTGTAAGAATTGAAATTGTAAATGCCACCCAAAATTACCTTTTTTTGCAGACCTTTGCACTGCAGACCTTATAAGATTTTCAAAAGGCAAAATTGGTATATCAAATTTATTCTGAGTAGTTGCCTTTCTTGCTGTAACAGCTGTTTGCTATTCATTTTAAAAAAGAATCTGCATACTCTAAAAATTAATAAACAAAAATAGCCCATAGGGAACTTAAAGAAAAAAAGAGTTCTGGTGACACTTAGAAATTCTGAAATTCCAGTTGATTTAATTATTTGCATATCCTGCTCAAACCTCATCTTTGGCATTTTTATCTGGCAGACAAGTAGTAAATTTCTTCTTGCATTCCACATACATAAAACTTGATGAATTTACTAGGATTTTGAAAAACAAATACAACCGTAGTAAGTTGGGGTTATGCTAGGCTGTTTTAGGAAATCTATGATTCGACATAAAAGAGTCTATCTACATTTCTTGTTAAAGCATCACGCTGTATCTTAACTTGGCAATAGTGACACCCAGCGGGCTGATCCTCTTAGGTGTAAAGTTCTTCTGAGCAGAGACCACATACTCCGCAGAAATGGTGACTTCAGTCTTTGCTCAAAATGTTAAGACAGTTCCCTGAATGGGTTGTTTGTTAGGAAACCTCAAATTCTGTTTGTAACTAATTTGAAGTAATTTATTTGCTCAATGTGTGTATTTTTCGCTTTGGTATCTCTTCCTCACTCCCCTCAATCTGGCTTTGTAAGGCTTGCTGCAGTGTGTATGGATCTGGATTGAAAACTTGTGTTAAGGTATCAACTTTCCAAAGACAAGCCTTTTTCAGGTTAAAAGCTTCTTATTTGTGCAAATCTATAATTAACACATTCTAAAATGTGAAATGCTGTATATGAATAGCCACGTGTAACAGGCTCAGAGAACATGGTGTGGGAAAATGTCAAGCATAGTGATCTTTTATTAGTCATTTTTCATAGACTTTAACTATATCTTATGTATTAAAGTAGAAATTGCTATATTCTTATCAATGTAAACATGCATGCAGCTAAAGTGTTTGTTATCAGTAATGCCCACCATTGTGATTGATCAGTCAGCACTGTGACTGATATAGTTCTACCATTTAATTTTATTCCTTGAGTTTGTATTTGTTTAGGGCTTTAGAGTTTACTAAAGACTTTTTGTTGCACTTTTCAGGTTGATAAAAATTAAAAATAGCTTATAAGTTTTTAGAAACTTACAGGACCCTGAATTACAAACATTAGCTTCGGAATGGGGTGAAGCAAGATAGCATTGGCCTTTTTTGCTCTTAGTGTCATTACGATGCAATGTGCCATACAACTAAATGCTCTGTTATAATGGAATGGTTTTTGTGCTGTCCTACCTTTGGTAGCCTAGGAGGGAAGTAAGGTGAAATATACAAATAGTAACTCTTGGAAATATTAGAAATTAAACAAAATTCTATACTTAGGTCAGAACTCAGGCTCGGATTTCCCAAGGTTTAGACATGGAGCTCTGACGGAGTTTCTGCTGAGATCAGCATATGCTGAGTTATTAATAACTGCTTGTCCTGTGTCTTCACAAGGGAAGAATTTGGGATATCTCATGGTTTGACTCAGTGCTAGTTGCAGAAGCTTTCTGTAGCAACACACCTGCAATTCCAGGTTAATTGTGAATATACTTTTTGAACAAGGAAACATATATGAAATGTTTGTATGATAAGAAATGTAATCTTATTTTTTGGCAAGAAACATTTCAGAATCTCCAAACTGTGAAATCCAGCTAAAAAATATAACCCCTGCAGGTTTAGCTCAGGTTGTGGAAGACAAAGTGTGAATAAAGGAAACACTGTTTCATGCTGGCATGTGTTTTGGGATATTTTCTCAGTAGTCATCCTTTTTCATTTACAAGGATAGAAATGGTGAAATTGCCATTCCCCTCATGACTTAATAAAATACAGTTATGTTCTTTCAGGTGGAAGAAAAGTGACAAGTGTCTTTAATATTTACGTGCTTTTTCATTAGTATTGACACAAGGGTTTTCTGCTGAACCTTATGTCTCTTTTGGTTACAGCTGGCCAAGTTCCGCAGCCTCCTGAGCACTGCTGAGGATGAGGTTGCCTGCTGCTTGCTGAGAAACTTCCGGCCTCCCCAGCCTCTAAGGGGAAGAGAAGTCAGAAGGAATTAAAGGAGTAAAGCCAGAATAGTGTCCCTCTGAAACCAAAGGCTGAATTAATTTTAATAGTTAATATACTTTGTGATTTTTAACTTTTTTTTTTCATGAGCTGTTTTAACAAATTAGTGTTGTTTGATTAGTGGTTTCCATGCAGTCATTTCTCACAGACAAGTATGTCCGGAGTTGTCCCAGGGTCATTGATGTGAACAGGTCTGACTCGGTTTGCGTGCATTGGCTTGGAAGCACTGAGCCATCAGCATTGCAGGCACAGAGGTTACTGCTAATCAAAAGGGTCAGATGTGGTGAAGGAGTTGCCCAGATTTTGCCACCAAATTACTGAACAGATCCCTGGTATTATTGACAGTATAGGATGTTCTGGGATTACTTTTCTGGTCTCTAACATAACATTTAGCTTCTGTATAAACCTCACATTGCAGTTCTCAAGGGAAAAAATATTTCAAGGATGATGTAATTTCATTGCTGACTTCTGCAATACCATGCTTACTTTCCTACAAACAGCAGTAATGACTAACAGCATTTAGGTAAAACAGATATTTCTATGATCCTGTTATTCTGGCTGCTTCATAGCAGTAATCATGTACTGATTGATGGTTTTTTTAAAAGCAAACAGGAAGGATTTTGTATATTGCAAGATCATGTCAGGTAGATTAGGTATTCCTGAATTTCATGAATGAAATTGTCCTGAAACCTGAAAACTGCAAGGTGGAAGGGCATAGAGGGAGCTGTTTGTGCCTAAATCCAGTTTGTTGCACTTGGTGAACAATAAGGGACTATTACACTATATCCATGTAGCATCAGACTTTTGCCACTTAAAATCAAGAGGCAGGGGTAGCTGTTGTTCCAGACTGTCACACGCTGCAGTGTGAACCACATGCTGCTCACCTCTCAGCTGGCTGTGGAGCACAGCACTGCTCAGGTATAGAATGTCTCAAGGTACTGGCTGATGTTCTGTTTTGCTGTCATAGTTGAACTTCAGTGGTTGCACTTATATTCCAAGATCAAAGACAATAGTCAGAGAGAGCCAATGAAATCGGAATCAAGTCAACATCTAATAAAAAGCTCAGCCCTCAATAGCAATATGTTGAAACATCTCTCTTTATGAGTTGACTTGAGCCTGTGTTTCTCTCAGGAGTTTTTGTTATCTGAATATAATTGGGGTTTTTTACCTCAATTTTTTTTTTTTTTTATGAACTTGCCATAGGATGTAGCTTAGGATAGAATTAGACTTACTCTCAAACTGTGAGAACTACATAGTAAAATCCAGTGATACCTGAAAGAGGCAGCTAGAGGTTTTATTGGCACCAATTAACATCAATCTCTGTAGTACTTCTGATGAATTCATCTTCCATAATTGCTCTTCTTGAATTCATTTTTTAATAGGTTTTATATGCTCTGCCTTTACCTCAATGGGTCATTTGATCTTAGATGGACAAATACAAGGGAAATTACAATCAGGATTTACTTTATATGCTGTTTTAGAACAATAAATTAGGCATAGAGATATAGGTATTTTATCTTAGTTTAAGGTATGTGGACTTTTTTTTTTTCTCCTCCCTAGAATATAGCTATTCTATCCTGCAAGGCCTCCCAATGCCTTTTGAATATTTTCTGAAGAAAAGAACACAAACAGACCATTGGAGAAATAAAAGGCATTTAGCAGCGCTAAAAAGAAAAGCGGGAGCGTGTTGTATGTTTTCACACTCTTTTCTAGACTTAGATTGGATCTCAAATATTTCCCTGTTATGTGAGTAGCTACAGAATGTGGAAAAAAGTGTTTACGAATTGCAGGAAGGATACATTTCCTTCCTGCAATTTGTTTGCCTCAGAAGAGAAAGTTTGTTTGCCTCAGACTAGAAAGGAATAAGGCTACTTCTTCATATTGTAAACAGAACTTTTATGTATTTTTTACATATTGTAAACAGTGGAGTTGATCCAGTGCTTTTATATTCATAAGGATTTTATCAAAATAAAAAATGGATTTTATGAATGTGTCTTTTATTTTCTATTGAAGACTCTAAAGTTTTACAGACAAGGCTTTACTTTTATACTTAGCACCTGCAGCTTTAGGTTTGGAAAAAATTGTCACCCATCATTTGAAGTCTGTTTTTGGGCAGTGTAGTATTAGGTATGTCTTTATGTTTCAAATAAAATATTTTTGGCAGTGGTAAGACATGTAATCAATTCTGCGAGTTTCTGATAGTGCATTTTTGAGCTATTGACTTTTTTATAATTATGCTAATAAGTTTTAGAAGAAGTCATCACTCAAAGTAATTCCCCTTATGTGGAGATGCCATGTTCATGTTAGATTGGCCTAGCTGAAAGTTGGTGGTGACATCTGAAGAAGACTAGAAATGCTCAGTTGCCTGAAATCCTTTGGGAACAGCATCTCAGGTTATCCATCCCCTGCAACTGTAAAGTGAGATTATGGATACAGTTTCAGTTCTGAGCACCTGGTTGCACCCTCAGTCACCAATTTCCTCTATGCCCAAAATACACTGAATCTCAAACAGACTACTCAATGTGCTCCCAGAGAATCTTATCTCAGGTGTGAACTCTGTGTTGTCCTCTACAGCAAACGAGGCTGAGATATGTCATTGCCCCCCGCAGGCCCCCTGCAGCCGCACATCCCTTTGATCAACTCTTAACCCCACACACTTGGAGCCTTTATATTAACAAGAACGAAATGCTCAGTGACCAAAAAATCATAGAGAGTATTTGCTGAAAACAGTAGCTGTCAAGAATTGTGGACTGCTGGGAGGTTGATCACCCATAAACTTATTCTCAGAATTAAATAAACCACAGTAGAGCCCTGGGGTCAGCTCTGCTGTTTTTGGCACAGGAGGGAAGCAGTGTGCTCTTCTGTGCTTATAGCATTTGCCATCATTCTCATGATGTTTTTAATGTCACACATGTTTAACATCAGCTGGGAATTTTCTTTATGTCAAAAAAAAACCCTGAGAAGTAGCTGTCTTCCCTTCTGGAGTACAGTGGGCTGAAGATACAGCAGACATCTGTTTGATGCCATACACCCATTTGCTATGTACCTATGTTTTCTCTACTGGTTTAGAGATTTGTCTCTCAGTTGCTTCCAGACATGAATTGGGACCTAAAGGAATTCTAAGAATGAATTTGAAGAAAAAAACCCCCAAGTCATCAATTAATAAATCTCAAAATATCTTCACAGGGAAAAAAGTGGAATATGGCACATGAATAAAATAACATACAACAAATATATATGTTTTACAGTTTCTATAAACTTAATGGAAAGGAAATTTTGTATTTAGATTCTTGTAGCTTTAAATAGGCAAGGGGCAGATTACTAGAGATACATCTTGAGATGTTAAAAGCTGCAGATAATTGAGAAGCTTGGAGCACCTTCAGGTTGTAAGCTCAGCATGAAGGTATGAATACTAGAGCAATCTTGCTCAAGAGATGTGGCTTCTTTCTTTTATTATCTGTTAATTAGTCTAAAAAAGCACAGTGACAATCTCCCTTATCACTCTGCTGCTAGATGGACTGAATCTAACATTTGATCTAGCTGTTACATTTTGTTGTTCTCCCACCCAATGTGATCTTGCTTTCTAGTTAAAAATGTGAAATACAAAGATTTGGTCTGTGATTTAATCTCTTAGATTATTTCCTTATCTTTTATTTGTGAAGTATTTTACTTCCTTATGTCCTTATCTTTTATTTCCTTATCTTTTATTTGTGAAGTATTTGACTCAGTGACAGAGGGCTTTTCCATGTGTCTGCTGTTTATTTGAGACAGGAGATAATGCTGAAATTCTGAAACAAAAATGTTTCTAAATTAATGTCTTGTTTCCTGTTTCTGTCAACCTCTCCATCATTTATGCCAAGTACAAGTTTTCACTGTGGTGAAACATTTGCATGTGTGATCTGTGTCTCTTCTCCCATACAGCAGTTAGGACAGGGAATATCTCTGACAGGAGAGTACTGGATAGTCATGGGAAAACATGATTCCCTGGGAATTCCATGGGAAAACAAAAGATTCCCTGCGTCTGCTTAACAGAACTGATGTGCTGCACTGTCAATTCCTATGTCTGACATACTTGGGTAGATAAACTTGAAGAATTTGTAGATACTACTGCCAGTTACATTTTTCAGATGAAAATCATATAGGTTACGTGCAACAGGTAGAAGAAATATATATTTTTGTGAAGATTTGATTTAATTATTTTTCTGTCTCTAGTTTGTAAATATTTTGAATGAAATATCAGCTGTTTGTCAACACTTTGCTTCCAGTTCTTTTCCTTTCTACAGTTGTATGAACAACAGGCAGAAATGTGGTCTCAATATTTCCTTTTTTTTTAGCAGCACTTTGGCAATATTGAGGAAAAAAATGAACCCAGTCATTCTTGGTGTTATTCAGAGAGTTTTTCTTGATTTCTGTTTTCCCTTTGTCCTGTTGAAGCTTCAACTTCTTTTATAGTTTATGTTTTTGTCAGTAAACTGGTAAATGGTGCTGATGATATAAAATCTTCCCCTGCTGGAAATAGATGGATGAATAATTGATTGAGAACAGGGATATTGGGTTAGAAAAGATATTAACAGACTAAGCTATATTAAGTAATCTAAAATTCTGAACTGACTGGGAACAACTGAGTGGTGAGATGTGGGGAAGATGAAAAATGCTAGAAATAGGAGAAGAACCACTCTAAAAGCCTTCTAATAGAAAAAGAGGCTCTTTGCATATTGCTTTTGCCAATAGATGTCACTGTGAATAAGGCAATAGTCACCTGCCCACTGACACAACATCCTGAATAAGATCCACGGTGTCCTGAAGGCTCAACCTGTGAAAGAAGAGTATGCAATATAACTCACATATTAAGGATGTGCTGTTGATTGTGATTTACTCCCTTAAAAGTGAAACAAGATTGTGAAAAACAAAAAAAAAGAAATCATTTCTTTCTGATGTATAATAAAAGATACTCAGATTTAAAAGATCATATTTAGGTGAATATGTGCATTTAAATGCTCGCCTGTTTTCCATGAGCAATTGCTGTTATATAGTTTCATACGTGCCTAAAAGCCACATGCCAGAAACAACTACTATAGGAGCAAGGTAAGTTTTTCTGTTTTCTTCTATCTGGAAGTTTCCCCAGGCATAAAAAAAAAGAATATCAAAGTCGTTTTTGTGCAGGGAGCCTGGACGGTGCACAGCCATGTCAGCTTTACCAAGCAGGCTCTGTAGGTTTGGCACATTCTGGCTTGGCTGGACATCTCTGAGCTTATGGAAAACCAGTGGGCAAAGCATGGGCAGCAGCGCAGACTATACCAGTGCCTGAAGTTCTGGCTGCAAGCTCTGGGCAAGGACAAATTCACACATACAGTAAGTACAGCTGAGCACAGGATAATCATCATTAGCAAGCTGTGGGTTTTATTAAAGGGTGCAGTGAAGATTGATATGGAAAATCTGTTCAGTTATTTAAACCAGTTTCTGCTTCAGTTTTCTGAGTCAGATGAATGATGGTGCTCATTTCAGCCATGGCACCACTGTCACCTCACTCTCTGCATGAGGTTCCAGAAACGGCTTCTCTACCTGTCTCTCTCAGTTATGAGATATTTAAGTATCACTGTAAGGACTCAAGGCAGGCTCCTTTGTTCACACAAGCACACTGTAAATGTAATGTAAATGTGTGTTAAAAAAGCTTTGTGGTACACAAGCACAATGTAAATGTAAATGCATGTTAAAAGATCTTTGTGGCATTTCAAAAGTCACATCAGTCAGGTGAAGTCCCCTATGTCTGGCAAAAAGGAAAGATTTCACCCATTTTTTAAAAGGGTAGAAAGGAGCACCCCAAGAACTACTGACCTGTCAGCCTCACCTCTGTTCTGGGAAGATCATGAAAGAGATCCTCTTAGAAGCCATGCTAAGGCACAGGGAGGACAGGGAGGCAATTTGAGATGGCCAGCATGGTGTCACCAAGGGCAAGTCCTGCCTCACTAAACTAGTGGTCTTCTAGGTTGAAGTGACTGCATCAGTAGACTAGGGAGGAGCCATGAACATCATCTATCTGGACATCTGTAAGACCTTTGACACAAGTCCCCCACAACACCCTTCACTCTAAATTGGAGAGAGATTGATGGGATGGGTGGACTGTTCAGTGGATGAAGAATAGGCCACATATCATGCAGAGGGGATTGGTCAATGGCTCAATATCCTGATGGACATTAGTGACAAGTGGTGTCCCTCAGGTGTCTCTACTGGGACCAGTGCTGTTTAGTGTCTTCATCAATGATACAGACAGTGGCATCAGGTGCACCCTCGGTAAGTTTGCGAATGACACCAAGCTGAGTGGTGCAGTTGACTCACCTGTAGGATGGGATGCCATCCAGAGGGACCTGAAGAAGCTTGAGAAGTGGGCCTGTAGGAATCTCGTGAGGCTCAATAAGACCAAGTGCAAGGTGCTGCAGCTGTGTCAGGGCAACCCTCAGTATCAACACAGGCTGGGGATGAACAGATCAAGAGCAGCTTGGCCAAGAAGTATTGGGGGTGCTGGTGGGTGAGGGGGTGGACATGAGCTGGCAATGTGCACCCACAGCTCAGAACCCAATTGTGTCCTGGGCTGCATCTCTTTGTTTTTTAAATTTATATGCATATCTGTCATTTTTAATGCTCTGTATTTCCTCCTTTGTGTCAGCATACAGAGGGTATATACAGCCTACATGGCCCCCATCTCTGGGTTATGGCAATCAGGATGTAATCTAGTAATCTACCCCTGCAGTGCAGCCATAGCCGAGTGGGAACACCCAGGATATCAGAACTGAACAGCACTTGGGTAAACATGCTGCTTAGGTGTGATACTGCATAAATAATACAGAAGTTTCATGATTGCGTATCGCTTTCCCCCCGTGACTGGTGCATTGCATCCAAACATCATGTTCAGAGGTGTTTGTAGAGGCATTCACACTAAGTTCCTGCTAAACTGGGTTGAGATTTAAAAAAAAAGATTAAATTGAGGACTTTCTCTTGCATCTTGCATCCAGTAATTCATGCAGGATGAAAACATGCCTGACTGAACTGCTTTTTATTGAAATAGAGAAAGCTCCATTTAGTTTTCTGGAAAGTGTGTATTCCTGCTTAGTTGTGCTTTACAGGCTGTTACTTACATATCTGTAGTGGACTTGTTTTCTATTATGGCTTAAGGCTCCTCAGAGTCAGTAGCCGTCCCAGCCTGGGCACTGGGGCAACTCTTCAGCCTGCACATCTTTGAGTGCTAAGATAGGCTTCATTTCTAGTACCTCACAGTGGCAGGCATTGAACAAACTTGAGCTAATGCTTCTTACTGGCACTGTTACCTTTCTCATTTGGCAGAGAAAAAGCTACCTAAACAAAGAATAAAAGCAGTAACCAAAAGAGAAGCTAGATGGCTAAAAATAATTTAATTGCATATTCTTGCTTGCTGCCACTTAGTTTTCAGAGTTGACAGAGAGGCATGATACCACACTCACCATGTAAGTGCTACCAAGTTACATCAGTGAAGAGTTCCTGTTAAAAAACAGTGCCCATCAAGGCACTTTCAGAGGTGACAAGGATGCCTCAGGCTGAGCAGGGAAGAAACACCTACTTCTTGAATTAATGTGCTAGCTACCAACACTCTCTGCTTTTCCAGAGGGGAATCAAGTGTGTATGCTGTGCCTTGCAGTGAACTTATTATCTGTACCTCTCAGGGTAAATAAAACAAGCCAGGACTCACTTTCTGGTCCTGGAATAAGGGCCATAACATGTCCTGAGTCTGCATAGCTAAACTTCCTGCATATTTTATTCCATACTTTCTATCGGAAACCATCATTTCACTTGGTTTAGTGAATTTAGGCTCTCTGCAGAGAGTTCTAGCTGACATTTGCCAAAACCACACTGGGGAACTTCCACTTGACCATGGCCAAAACCTTCCTTCTCCAGCTGCTAGTATGGGCACAACTAACACTTCTGGCATGTGCTTAGGGTGCCACATAAAGCAGTGTGTGCCAGGGCTTCACCACCACCTCTCTTCTCTCTGAATTCGCCTGGAGTGGCTGTGTGACACCTTGTCCCCAGTCTGTCTGGACATTTAGGTCTCCACAAGCTGGCTGCTGTGTGGGCACCACTGCACATGGCATTCCTGCACAACGGTGTTATTTAGATGTGTCATAAACGAGAGAGGCAGCCTGGTGTCTGCTTTCTGGAGTTCTCTACTGAATTTAGCCACTGGCATTCATCCTAAGTTTCATTACAGGTGCCAAAATGCATCTTCTGGAATGTGTTGTAAGTTTGCTTGTGCCTCCCCTTATTTGCAAAATGGTGCATTAATATTTGTTCCATTAACTGTTGTCTTTCATGGGGTCATTCATGTTGTCTTCCAGCAGAAATTCAAGATTTTTGTGACTTTTGTGTCACAGAACCCAGCACTTAAGGGAATGCTGTTTAACCACCATCTTTGTTAGGTACGTGGTCAAACTAGAACTAACTGGTCCTGTGCTCTCAGTCAGGAGCATGAGGGTGAGATCAAGGATTAGAAATTGAGTCCCCTCTTCTTTTTCTTTGCACAAAAGTTTGCAGCCTGGAAAACTGGATTTGTAGAAAGAGTTGACTATAGGCCAGGACAGGTCACATATCTGTTTAAGAGAGAGCAGTGAAAGGTGTCTTTACAATGCTGTGTTTTAATGGTAGGTCTGCTCTAGGGGACTGAGCCACGACTAGGATGGGAGCCTTGTGCAGAAATTCATTTCTGTTCCTAACCTTGCACCACTCTTCTTTGTGGCTTTGCAGGAGTCGCATTCTGTCAGTATTTTCAAATGCATACTTAACTCCTTGTTTAACCTTTTAAAAAGATGTTTTTAATTTCTTTGAAGTACTGACTACCTAAAAGGTCTCCTAGTTAACAAAAGCTCCAGCTCTGTGGCAAGTGGATCACTTCTGTTGTGGTGTTTAGAGATTTTAAAGTATAGCCTTTAGGAACAAGAGCTCAGGAGTAGCTGCTGAGTCTTATTATGAGTCTAACCATCTTACTGGAATAACTATATCCCTATATATTTGCAGATAAACAGAAGAACATGAGTAAGAGCACAAGGTATATCACAGCCTTGGACACAATTAAGTTTTAATATATAGTCCTTTATACTTCTAATATTGTTCTGCTGAATAATTTATTTGAATTCCATCTATCTTCCTTTCATAATGGACACAACTCGCTGTAGTATCACAGAAATGAGATTTCAGAAGTAGATCTAGAGCTTGATCTCCTGTACATAAGTGTCTGATCTTGCAACTGCTTGAGCCAAATATCTGTTCTCCACCTCCCTCTCATCAATCAGATATTCTCAAATGAGTTAAAATGTCAGTGGAGGAAAGAAATATGTCTACAGCAAATGCTTGGAAGCAGAGCTAAAGGATCACAGGATAGGACAGCAACGTTCATGCCAGGGGAACCTAGGAGGGGAGGCAGGAGTGAGTGAAATAGGAAACTATTCTGTAGGTCTTGGCAGAACTTTCCTTTGCAATAATTATCTAAAGCCATCTGGAGGCTTCCCTGGAGCCTTTCTCTCTCTTGACCCAATAACAAAAGAATCTACGTTACAAACTTTGTTGTGGGATATATAAAAGAAATGCAAACCACGAGATTGTTAGCTGACAGCCTTGGGAAATCCTGCCTTAATGTTAATCCTGCAGGACTTTTTCAAGGGCTAAAAGCACTCTGAATAACTGGACTGTGGCTGTTTCAGGCTTTTCTCTTAAACACGTGCATTTTCACAGACAGAAGACACAATGGATCCATGGGACCATAACTCCAAAATATGTAGCAGAAACAACCTGTATGATTCCATGAAGATAATTAAGAATAAAGGGTCTCAAGAGGCTATTAGACCACACTTCACCATGGTGCAGATCAATGCAAAAGCACACAGTTTGGTGAGGGACGGAGAGGACGTGCCGATCTGGCCTTCCTGAGGAGTGTGGGGAAGCCCCATCACTTGCACAGAAGGGGCTGTGGATATCCCCCTCCTTGCTCTTCCTCATGGGGAACCTCCTGATAAGACAGGGGTGGTTCTATTGCATCAGCTGCTGACAGCTTTTTGCGCCACTACTACCAAATCTGTCCTAACACATTTTTAAAGGGTAAATCTAAACATTTCCTGATGTCACGTTGCAGGGGTGCCAAGGGTTAGTGTCTCCTTATCATGAGGAAGCAGTTTGGTTTCAAGGGACAGCCCAGATGACCAGATTGCCCCAGGCCTCAGCTGTCCCCTGGTTAACACCCTCCTGAAGGATCGAGCTTACAGCAGGGCAGGAGAGGGTATGCTCTGAGGTACCATTTCTAAAAGTAGTGGCAGTGCATGCCTTGGCCTTTTATACTAGAATCACAGAATCATTTGGGTTGGAAAAGTCCTCTAAGACCATCAAGTCCAACCATTAGCAATTCACATTACTGCATCGCTCTGGATGCTGAATGTCCCAAATTCACCTAAGATTTAATTGCATTAGTCATGCCAGACACTAACTTTTGCAGTCTTTTGGCCCCATTCACTGCTTTATCCTGTTCAGCTGCAGTTAACGAGCAGTTTGCTAAAGACTCCAGTGGCAATAAGAGCAGGCTGAATCACCACCACACATCAGACCTGTGGCCTCAGAGAAGCACGTCCTTGTGCCACCAGGTTTTCTGTGAAGAGCTGATGCTTTTGTGACCAAAGGGTCAAAAACAGTGCTTAGGAAACTGTCTCACCTGGTGCTGACAAAGGCAGTGCTGGGTCCCCACAGAGTGGGCCCAGCAGGCCCAGCCACGGCTGAATTCGGTGGTGTGGGCCTGGTTCACTGTCACCATGGCTGTGTGGCAGAGTTTTGGCAGATACACACTGCTCCCCTGCCCCGCTGTATCTGGTCTGGGGCTTCTCCCAGCTCAGACTTAGATTTCAATCCTGGTGTGTGTATGTGTGTATTTATGAGAAAACTAAGCAGAAGTTGCACATTGCCCAATGCAATGCATATCAGTGACATAACGGATATCCCTGAAAGTGTTCAAGGCCAGGCTGGATGGGGCTCTGAGCAACCTGCTCTAATGGCAGGGAAGTTGGAACTAGATGATCTTTAAGATCCCTTCCAACCTAGGCCATTCTAGGATTCCATGATTCAAAGAAATTCCAGCTTCTTGATTTCACAGACATGTCAAATGTGAGCAGTAACTCCCCAAAGATAAAATGGGAAGTGAAGGTAATGGATATTTAAAAGAGGATCATCAGGTGGCAATAGATTGGTGGTAAGGGAAGTGCTCATTTCAGGTTGCAGTTTTTACTGTGGGATCTCTTGTTTACCTCAGAGCAGTGCAAAAGACTTAATGACTTAAACAGTCAAAAAATAAAAGCATTCTATTTGAGCTCTCTGCTAATCCAGAAAAACTTCAATAAGGCCTGCAAGGAAGCTAGAATGCATTACCATAATATAGGCAGCAGTATACCGGGAATCCTGGTGGTGTTTTTTCAGATCTTTTCTTTTCTTTTCTTTTCTTTCTCTTCTCTTCTCTTCTCTTCTCTTCTCTTCTCTTCTCTTCTCTTCTCTTCTCTTCTCTTCTCTTCTCTTCTCTTCTCTTCTCTTCTCTTCTCTTCTCTTCTCTTCTCTTCTCTTCTCTTCTCTTCTCTTCTCTTCTCTTCTCTTCTCTTCTCTTCTCTTCTCTTCTCTTCTCTTCTCTTCTCTTCTCTTCTCTTCTCTTCTCTTCTCTTCTCTTCTCTTCTCTTCTCTTCTCTTCTCTTCTCTTCTCTTCTCTTCTCTTCTCTTCTCTTCTCTTCTCTTCTCTTCTCTTCTCTTCTCTTCTCTTCTCTTCTCTTCTCTTCTCTTCTCTTCTCTTCTCCTTCTCTTTCTCCTTCTCCTTCTCCTTCCCCTTCCCTTCCCATCAACCATTCACATTACTACCCTGGGTAATTTTCCTTTCCATCTCTTTTATATTGCCAATAAGTCCTATTAGATGTCAATATAGTTATGGCTTTATGCTCTAAACTACAATCCTGTCTGTATTTTGTTATCTTTCTTTGCTATAAAGAGAACACTCCTTCCCTGGTAGTCAAAGTCTAGACATTTTATGAAATGAGCTTGCCTTTCCATGATCAAGTCAAGAACATTTCCTTTTCCTTACCATTTCCTAGATTGTGAATAATTTATTCATTTTCTTGGTCTTCATAATCAGGTCTGCTTGATTTTCAAAGTTATTTCCACTTAATGTCTTCATTTGTATTTTATTAAAATTCTTTTCTGAAGGAGTTACACTAAAGGAAGATGGGTGAAGTCTTTACATTGGAAATGAACTTGAGACAAACCAGCAGGTGCAGCTGCCCACTTCCTGTCACACTTGTGCACACATACAAAGGTTTTCAACTGATGGAACCTACAACTCTGCAGCTCAGGCACACTCTAAATCTGAGAAATTACAGGACATAGCCAGTTAGAGACATTTTAAAAGGGATTCTGAATGAAACAGTTCTGTATAGGAAGCTGTTGTTCTGCCTAACAGATTCATTCCCATTTCTCAGTGGTGTTGCACTTGTGATCTCTTTGTGAAGTTTAATTTTTTTTTGGCATTACAAGGAAGGTAATTCCTTTGAAACTAGCCAAAGTGATGTATCTGTGTCTCTGTTCTCACTTTTCCCACAAGAACCATCAGTTTTTTTCTGAAGAACTGAGAGGAGTGAAAATTATTTTTCTTCTGTTCATGGCAGTTAAAGGGTGCACTAGGGCAGAGAAAAGCGCTGTTGTTTCAGGATTGCTCATTAAGAAGGTATCAATTACCTGAGAGAATTATTGGCCTCTTCATAACTGTTTTTGTATTCCTATGAACAGAAAGAGGATTTTACTAGCTTTGCTTAATAAGGTAATAGGATGAGGAGTGCAGGAATATCTCACTGAATGTTATTTTTCTGGCTTTTAATTAGCATAGAAGTGGAGAATGCATATGAATACTGAGTTCCTCATTTCCATGTTAATGGATGAGCTCCCATTTTGCTCATGATTCTGCATTAGAGATTGATATTATTAGGAAAATACACTTTTTTTGACAAAAGGGAAATTTTCGTTCATCAAGGTAGAGGTCTAAGACAGAGCTGAAGTATTGCATTTTAGCTGCCATGTGCTTAACTGCAGTTTGTGGTCTCTTTTCTGCACATTCAATTAAAAAAAAAAATTCCTTTAGTTCCAAGACAGGAGAATAAGACTAAATGATCTCTCCTTTTTTTTTTTCTTTTTTTTTTCCCAGGTGTAAATTGCTTGTGATATCTCAAAATCTGTTTCATTTGAAAAGTTATTCATAAATGCATTGCCTGTTTTGGAACGGAATAAAGACAGGTCTTGGCATGATTTCATTGTGTTTCTTACAAGTGCATTACATTGAACTAAGTTAGAGATTGACTTCTGTCATCATGCTTAACAAGCTAATAGCACAAGGCAGCAATGCTACACAAGCCAACCAGGTATAAAGTAATTTCATTCATTTCACAGGTTCTGATTTACTCGTTGCTCCTACATTGTGGTTGCAAGTCACTGACCAAGGCCTTGGTGATCCAGTTGCTGGATACACGTATTGGTTAGCTGAAAAGGTGGTCCTAGGAGTATGTCTCACTGAATAAATCTTATTGCAGCATAGATGGTATTTTGTATTTAAAACAATTCAGATTTTAAGTATGTTTGGAACAGGAATTGGAAATTTCTCTGTAGTTTATAGTGGAAGTGTGAAGACCTGTAAATGTTTACAGCACTGATGTATAGTCAGAGGCATGCAAATGCAAAACAAGCAGCTCTATCTGTAGCAACATATGCTGCAAAACCCTAACAGATAATGTTTGCTGACATAATTTAAGGCAGGTACTTCATTTCAAACAAAAACCATATAAATTACATAGAGAGGTTGACTAGAAACCTAATTTCTTTTCTAATGCTTTATGTTGTTCCTTGTGGAGTCTGACTTTATCTTCTTCAGACCTTTGCCACTGCTAGCCATTCAGTCCTGGCTGGAGCAATTTATAAAGCTGAGAATTGCTTTGCTTGAGAAATAGTGAAATTGGTGCTGCAAGTACGTGGCTTAAATGTACAGCCAGACCAATGTCCTTTATTTTTCCATGGACATAAGCCAAAAAAAATATTTATTAGATGTGCAGGTGAAATAAAACAGCAACTATCATACAATTCCTTTTAAAGCACTGATAGCATAGTACTGTTACAATACTGTTTCATTTCAGATTTTATCTCTGGATATCTTGTGCTTTTATGAGGGAATTAGTGTGAATAGTCATTGCTTTACAAGACAACGTAAGAAAAGGGCATTTCTGGTGTTATTGCTCCCTGTTTTTTCCTTCCTTTAACTGAGTGAGATTTCAGTATGGTTATTGCGAGGCTGTGCTGATGATGAACATCAGAGTTAATTTTAAATAGATGGATGGAAGCGCAGGATTAGGCAGGAACCAGTAATGGTAAACTCTTACTTGTACACAAAAAAAGCCCATATCTATCTACAGGATGGAACCCTAACAATACAAAATTTCTCATGGGATGCCATAAACTCATACCCAGGATCATGCTTTCAGCTCTTGAATCTCAACAGACTCATTCAGATGAACTCCTGCATTACTTTGAAGTCTTCAAAAAGGCAGATGAGAGACAGCACAGATCTTAACTACTCTCTATATTATTATAATCAGGCTGTGATTACGTTTACCCTAGTCTTTACTGAATTCTAGACTGCCAAGATATCATTAAGGTTTTCATTGCATAAGCCAACCTGTAAATAAAAACATACTTTAAAATCCTGAATACATGATAGTTTTATTCTTACAGAATAAAGAATAAAAATATGCTTTGTAAGTATTGATTAGTTGAACTTTGCAAACTTATTATGGACAAGATAAAATTTAGAACTTTTGAGAAAATAATGGCAATCTTTCCTTCTGCTTTGCAGAGTAATACAAACAGTGGTGCAAAAATAATCTGTGTTCTGAAGTATATGACTGCATTGATCATAGGTGCTTATCCTTGAAATTCACTTTGAAAACATTTTGCTGGTATCTTTTTTTTCCAATGTGAACTATGAGTAATTATATTTTAGGAGTATATAATGTTGTATAATACTCTGTTATAATGGTTCCTTAATATAAAAAGTTGTGTAATAATAAGGAATTATTTTTCCCGCCCCAGTTGGTTTTGAAAGCCTGCCATGCACTGATTCAAGATTTCTTGGAGTTCTGATCTAGAATTTTCTTTTCTGATTGGTAAGACAGAAGTGCCACACATGACTCAAACAGTCTGTCTGAGAAAGTCCACATTGTTGTAAATGAAGTGGAAAACAAACACAAGAGGTGTGAACATTTCCTGTTACAAAAGTGAATGAAACAACACAAGTTCACTAGCACCCATGTTTTAAAACACAGCTCTTCTTGAAGGGTCTGTGGTTTAAATGGGCATTTGGGTAAAACATCTATCTAAAAGCATGGGCAAAGTTGGAAATATTTACTATATCAGGATAAGAGGCAATCATCTCCACCTACTTAACACAAAGGCGTATTTCTTCCAGTCCTCATCACTGCAGCTTTGATAAGGAAAGGGAAGAGAAAGATACGTGTTTTCAGCATGTCAGTATCCAGCCTCCAGGAAAACAGTGACAATTGCCAAGCTATCGGGCTTATTGAAAGCCTCAGCTGCATTCAAATTCTTGTCTGCCTTCCAGTGATTGAGATAAAGCTAAAAACCAATTGACAGGATCCATTTTGCTGGTTCTATTACAAAGAAATGCCACAATTAGTGAGAAATAGAAGAGCCACTCTGCACTCTTAGGGTCTGACGAAATTGAGAACATGCTTGTGAACGCTTGCAGATTTATGGTGGTCAGCTGAATTGCCCTGGCATTGTCAGGACTCACTCAGGCTTTACCTTGGGTAGGCAGAACTGCATGGATTCCTGAAAGCAATTTAAGGGTAAGTACACAGAGATGTGGACAAGCACAGCTTGCAAAGGACATACATTTTTCTAACTCTGCTGCTAACAGATTCCAGTGCATGCCTTTATGTCCATGCCTTTAAAGATGTAGTACATTAAATAGCATTTTGAGGAGTGTAACCACTTTGTTACACATGATGCAATATTTTACCCACAATAGTCCAATTTACTGCAAAACACTGATGGTATGGCCATGAATATCATAGAGTTTTAAGGACCTTTTGTTTAGTCTAGTGTTGCATATTGTATCTTGAGCTTTCTTTTTTCCCCTGTAGAATATAAACTTCCAATTTGGAAATCATAAGAATTTCTTTAAATGCCATCTCACCTATGAATATGCTTAGCAATTCTGTATGAACTAAGTAACTCTATGGCAGTAGACTAGTCCTGGATTACTTGTAATATATTTTCTTTTGTAATGTTTCGACAACATCACAAGAGAAAATAGAAAAACTTCTTAAAATGCAAGGAGGAGATTCTAAATTATAGAAACAGAATGTGGAAATTATCATGTAATACACATAATCTTAAAATTCTGATTTCAATCCCTTTTTGTTTCTAATTCCTTTCAATTTTAAATCTGAATTGCTGTATTTTCAACTTAACAGCTTTACTGTTTCAACGTATTTTAAACTATTGATTCAAAACAAATTATTAAACACTTAATCATGTGCTGCTTAAACACAGCTGAAGTGCACTATCTCTTTAAAACGAAAAGCAGATCTAAGGGGACACCCCTTTCTTATCTTGGCTGTATCAACTGAGTTAAGTTCGTCACTTTGATAAGTGAAAAGGAAGATAATGGCTATGTGTTCCTAATGCCTAGATTAAAAAGGTATAATCCATCTCCTTAGTTTGTCATGTTGGAATATTCATAAAATCTAAAAAACTGACAAAGATAACATTACATAGATTGAACATGAATAGTATGTAGTATGCTGATGACTATTAGCAGGACTTTAAGGCACTGGAAAACAAATAAAATGTTATTTTAGAGATGGTTTTAAATTTTTGTAAAATAGACCTTGATTCATTATCTGAAGACATTTAATGTACTGGACAGCTGCTGGGGCCCTTACTAGATAAATTTTTCCCCTCTTTGCTTCATTAATTTCTTCTGGGTTTCCTTATTATTTGCTGTCCTTGAAAAGGCAGGAGGACCAAAACCAACAAACACAACCACCTTGCAGTGATCAGCATGCTTGTAGCTTTGAGGAGCTCCAGCTACAATTATAGTGGGGCATCAGGTGATCAGGCTCTCTGAAAAGCAGATGATGTAGTATCAAGCTCAATGTACTTGCACATCTGACCTTTTAAACATTTACCAGAGGTTATTTACTTCTATACCTGTACCTTACAGCCCTATTTCATTATTTAGATATGGATGTAGATTATCTAAATTTAGCTTAATAAGCACTGTCAACATAACCCAATTTGCTCTTGCAAAGTCAACTTTGCATATGCAGGGATGGTATTGCTTTTGTAAAATAAAATAACTACCAAAGCTATCTACATATGGGGTTTTTTTTCTTTTCCGTAGAGATGATTCATGTGAATAGACCTTAAAAACTTGACTTTGGCTTTTCTTTCATTGACTCTGCCTCTGAGGCATATTTCCTTCCATCCACTGTGTGCTCTGAGCCTTGCTCATTATTTTGGCCTCAATGGAAATGAAACTGCTGCAACATTTATGTTCCACGGAGGGATTCTCCAGTCAGCCCTGGAAATGCATGAAGTATGGTGAAAGCTTTGTCACTCAATACAGTCTTCCTGACAGCCAAAGTTAAAGATTTCAAAGATTTTTATACTGTGTGAGCAGTTTTCTCCCTATTCATGCTTTTTTACATGAGATTATTTTTAAGTATCTAGAGAAAAAAACTGACAGTTTATGCAGTTAAGCCAAAGTCATTGAAGGTCTTCATTCTAGGTATGTATATGAGTGCATCGGTCATAGTAAATCTGCATGTCTCTTTGACACAGTTCCAAAATTCAGGTGAAATAGATGTGAATACATCTTCTACTCCAGAGAGTATGACAGTATTTCAAAGGTCTATTTCTTCGCAGAAATATAGGGTTTTGATATTTTCTGAATTTAGAGTATGAGCTTCCCCAAGTTTACTCAGATGTTATTGACATGGCTTATTGGTTATTACCATTAATTCCTTGCTTACAAGCACATAAAAGTGTATTGATTTCCACTGTAGTGATAGGCATCTGTAATTGTTCATGCTTAGAAATATGTACCTGGAGTTCTTACAGCATTTGCAACATTACAAATCAGCAGAAAGAAATCTCCTTTGCTACCGAGGTAATAAGACTCTCCAAGAGAAAAAAAACCACCCTAGTCCAGAGTGTTTTCATATGTAGCAATAGTGTAACTTTTGCATATGTATAAACCTCCAACTGTAGATTAAAAAAAAAAATAAAAGGCACAATTGAGTAACTGTGTTTAGAAAGTCTCATCCTACGTTCCTCTCCCCAACTCAGTGAGTATCCTGGAGGTTTCCTACTGGGAAATTACCTTTTACCATTGACACAAGAATACTTGCCAACAAGTCCCAGTTTTAAAGAACATAATTTGGAGCTTCTCTGACATTTAAAGGGTGTTGCCAACTAGTATAACAGAATTGGCAAGCATATCCTAATCTAAATAAATACTCCTGAAAAGCAAGTAGTCTTTCTACATACATTTTTTAAAAAGAGAATGAAAAAAGAAATGTCTCATATCCCGCTCTTCGGGCCCCCTTTTTACTAACCTGAGGTGTTGTCTTTATCCTTATCCTTAAATTTCATGTGGAATGATAGTCCAGCACTGCTGATCTCTTTGCATCTGTAAGGTTTCCAAGTGACTCACAGAAGACCCATAAATTGATCTTTTTTGACATACTTAGTTTTAGTATCTATAGGAGACTGAAGGTCTCTGTTGGCAATAGAGTATAGCTTGTGCCAGTGGTCAGGTCCCAGGCATATTTATTTATTCAATAAATAATTGAAGTTTTCTGCTTCTAATTCTGTACCAGTACTAAATTGATGTCACTTTCCCATGGAATTGTATAATATTAAAGATACTTGATATGTTAATAATCCATGTAACTTATTATCTTTATAATTAAAAGGAATAAATATATTATTTTAAAAATCCATTTTTCTGTTAAAGATTGCTTTTACCATTGTTGCCTTGATAACTGCAGCTTAAACTTGCCTTTTTGTTTCTCCTTGCAAGGTGCTGTCTTCCTTAAAAAAAACCCCCTACTGAGGCCAATGAAAACTGCTAAGAAAAGATCTCTAATTTGAATTTCTTCTGAATTTCTAATTTACGTATGCACTTTTATATGCCTGGCTGAACAATAAAAACATTAACAATTTCTAACCAACCTTTATTGATTCCATATGACTTCAGAATGGCATGAGAAACTGTGATAAGAGAAAGGGTTGTAATAAGGAAACAATGTGGTTTGCACAATCAAAAAGTGTTTACTTTTTGATTCAGTACATATATTAAAACAGATGTGAGCTGGATGCCAAATTAAAGTATAAATCATTCTAACTGTTCAAATGTTGTCCAAAGAACTTTACACTAAATGACCCAAAGGATAAATATGGTATAAAAATGAAAACTTCAAAGAAAGCAACGGATACTCAGCATTTTTTAAAATCTATGTCAGTCATTTAAGAAATTTATATGTAGATTTTAGAACATTGATTTTGACAATCACTAAAAAAATAATCAATCTCAGTAGCTTTTAGTAGTGGTAAACAACAATCACTGTTCAAGAAAATGGTCAATATATTATTAAATACTACATTAATACAACCAGCAATGCTGTCAGTAAAAAAGGAAGTCCAAAACCTACGAAATCCTACCAGCTTCAGATGTTTTGGGAATGACCTCAGGCCATTTTTGTACTGCTGGGAATCTTCAAGGCAATCTTTTGGGGACTGATACCTGACTGTTTTAAAGCTAAGTTCTGCTAACACATACAGGATTTTGCCTGGCTGAACTCTGTCTCATACGCACTTTAAAGCAGGATTGCATTTTTAGGACCTTATGCTTGACAAGTACTGCAGCACAGTTAAATAGTTGTGGTATTATCTGTATTTGTAAACATTTGAACTGAGTGTACAGAGTAATAATTTCTATATAAAATAAGGTTTATCATAGATTATGTAAGTCTTGCTTTGTCATCCTGCGTTGCAAAACTGGAACCTGTTGACATTTTCCTGTTTTTCTTACAGACTATTCTCAGTAATAGGAAACTACTGATATCTGCCTTTGCAGATGTCCGCAGCTGACGTCAGGAATTTCAGACACCCTTGTGCAAGTTGTGTTCTAACCTGTAAAACTTGTTGCAGTGATGACTACAGATATGATAGCTTTTAGGTACATCTCAGTTGTAGGTGGATTGCAATTTGCTGTTCATTTTTTTGGGTTTTTCAGAAATTATGTTTCATCCGAATAGAAAATGTTCAAAGGAAAATTAACACCACAAACTTCTGCTGAGAAGTTTCAGCAGAACACCACAGCTTCACCTGCTTAGTCTTTGGTCCAAGTCAGATTACCAAAATGATATCAGCCATTTTGAAGCAGAATGTGCTTCTTGCAGAAGAGAAATTTTGACTTTTGACCAGATCTGATATCAATTATCCCTGTTCCTTTGGAACAATGTAGGAGATAAGTTCCTTCACTCGTATGAGAGCCAGAGCACCAAATCATCTGCAGTTGTTCACACTCACAGCAGGGTGAGAGAGACCCCTCAGTTCCTTGTCTGCCATCAGTTATCTGTAGATTATGTTGGTTACTGTGAGTTAGTTATACAGATAATATCAAAGATCTTCTGCCTGCAGTCAAGAACTTCCAGCTGAACCACTGAAAGAGACTAGTTAGATGGGACTAAGCCAGAGAGATTTGAAAATGTATTTATGGTTTGTGTGAAACAGATGGTGCATTACAGCATGATATATGGACAATATAAAGAAATTCAGTGACAAAGAATACCAAGGAGTCGGGCAAGGTAATTTTGAATTTTCTAAAAAAAGGAATTAAGTTTTAGGAATAATACCAAAGGAAATATAAATCTTATCTTGTTATACAGATGCAATGGGAATATAACTTGGAAATATTACCATAGTTTCTTTTGCTTGATCAGATAATTGATATCAATTTTATGACTATGAAAAATATTCTTTCTGCACGAGGTGAGTGTGGCAGAGATTCGGTAAAATGATCTCTTGGAAAAGGAGCCAAGATTTCGGACCTGTGACCTTTACACTGTCTCATCAGCCTGGCTATAAAGTAATTCTAGACTGTGGTTTAATGCAGCAGACTGTGTGTGACTGACACAACAACTGGTTTGCTTCTTGAAACCTAACACAACTGGCTTATGATTCCTCCTGTTACTGTTTTCTGTTTCTACATTCCTAAGTGTACTTCAGTTTTATCTATGATCCTATCACTGTTGTTAAAATATTTAATAACTAGTATTTCTTAATTAGAGTCTAACCTGCTAGTTCTTACACCTTTAAATAAAAACCTGTCAACCTCCTTTTTTCTCCTTCTGCATGAATGCAGAGAGTAAGATTAATATTATGAAGGAGCTCTTGACCTCATGCAAAGTCCATCAGCCAGGATTCAAAGGAAAAGAGTTCAGTGCTTTTTTGAAGAGACTTCCCAATTTTTTTAATTCTTGAAGTTACAGAGTGGCTGGGCAATCAGCCTTTCTCCAGATGGCAAAGAAATTAGGTTTGACTTTAAACAAAGTCCTAGGACATGCATCTTAGAAAAGGTGGCTGAAAGATTAATGCTTGTTGCACAGCTCTTTCCATTTGGGCAACTTCTTTCAGATCCTTTATCTAGCTGACAAAACCCATTTCAGGACTTTTTTACAACAACTTCATGCTAGGAGGAAATACCTGAACTCAAAGAGCACTGAAATCTTTTTTCCAAATTGCAATAGGGATGGAAGTATTATTTATAAATTATTTATAAACTATTTCTTATTTATTATATATTTTTAATTTATTTATAAATTTAAGCTAAAATAATATGATTTAAAGCAATTTATAATTATTTTTGTGGCTCTTGTGCATTCCTCCACCGTAGTTGTAGTCTAGATGTCATGTTCTTCCAATACATTAGAATTGTGGGACTAAATTGCTGAGACATCAACCACAAAAAATGTCCCAGCAGCACAGGGCATAGGAAGGCTGAGGATAATGGGTGGTAATACGCCTCTTAAAACACAACCCTGTATTCCATCAACCACTGATTATTGTCTACACATTTTAGGCTACCCCACTCTGCAGGGAAAGTGTTAGCACCCTTCCAGGAAACTGGGATTAATGAAATGTGATATCCTTGGCAAAACCTTCACAGTATAAATAGAAAGTGGATCCCTGGCTTTCTGGATAAATGTGTGCAAAGTTTTAATGTCTAAAGCTCTGAACCTAAAAAACATTATAGATGAGTTTAACTTTATGCATAGCAGGACAGCTACTGATGTTATTTGAGAGTATGAAGTTTAAAATGAACATAGTATAAGAATGAATGAAAAATAGTCTTATTTTAAGGATGCTAGTCAGAAAAAAAAAACCCAGAAAGCTCTTCTGAAAAATATTATATTTTAAAAACATTGAAATGATTTTTTCATTTTGTATGTTCCAAATACTACATATCTCAATAGGGTATTGATTCGTGAAAAAAACCCTACAAATATTCTTACTAAGTATTTCACTAGCTCTTGTAGTGACCTTTTTTATTTAATGTTTACAGAGAATTGAGATACTGTTATTTGTAATGGTCTGGTCAAAATTAAATAAGCTGTCTTAGATAATCTTCCCATATAGCTATTGTAAGTAAACCAGTGGGGGGAAAGTTGCTAAGTCATGACAGTTCTGAAGTGAAATAGGAGGGCACTTCCAAGCCACCAGGCACTGCTTGATCTGAGGAAGCTCTGGCTATCCTTGTGCAAAGTATCGCACAGGGTGCAAGAGATAAGTATCACCTCAAAAATAAAATCAGTCATAGTAAACATTGGCCTACAGCATAAAGGTGTGAGACAGTAGGGCCGCGATGGTTATGGAAGAGCTGTTGTCTCATATTACCTCACATCTGCTTCAGGCACTGGGCTTCGTTAATGTCAGAGATACAGCTCTGTTTGTGTGTGCACAGCTGGTTATTGTGGATAGGATCAAACCTGGCTCCTCTATGTGATGGAAAAAGTGTCTTCTTAACTGGGGAATTTTATCTGCTATGGCCTACAGTCTTAGGGTTTTAATACCAACTGAGCATTTATTTAAAGTTGTGAAATATAGTACATCAATACATACAAAAAGTACAGAACTGTCTGTCCTGTCCCAGTTAAAAGAACAGACAAAGTCTGAAGCAAAGAAAAAACTTGTGTACAAATAATGAAGTATTCATAATCTTTTCTTGTAACTGGGTACTAGGAATATGTAGTCCATATTTTCTAGCAAATACCAACAAGACTTTGTAGTTGTCATTATGCACCTCATATTCAGGGAATATATTTAATAGCAACTAATATGTTTAGATACCAAAAGAGATTTGTAGGTGGACATAGAATGAGAATAAAAACAAATTTTATGTTTTGTAGTTATACTGACACAACATTAAACAATTAGTATTAGAAACGATGGGGTAGTTCTATGTTTTTGTCTTTTCCTTTTAACTCTGTATCTTAATATCAAAATAGCATATATAGTGGCAATGGACTCAAAGATTTATAGATATAACATACAAAAGAGAAAGACAGACTGCTATGTTGGTACGTTTTACTTTCCCTACATTAGGGGTTTTCACCAAGCAGGTTGTTCTTCTTGCTCGTCTTTCACATTTAAAAGAATCCACAGACCCCAGAGGTTGAAAATCATATTTGTGTGTCAGGAGATTGCTGAAAATTGTTACTTGAATGATACATTTTCAGGATTCACATCCTTCAGCTGGAGCTGCCGATTAGTTTGAATGTAGCTTTGCCAGGTGTATATATATACATAAATATACACACATATATATATGTCACTGCTATTGCTTGAGAATCATTTTGAGCTGTATCTGTGGAGCTGTATGTATGGAGCAGATGTTTGTCCAAGGTAACCAAATGTATTCAAGTTTTGGAGTTCCAAAAATTTTAGTTCTTTTTTACAAGGGCATGTGGTGACAGGACAAAGAGGAATGGCTTCAAACTCAGAGAGGGTAGGTTTAGATTAGATATTAAGAAGAAATTCTTTACTGTGAGGGTGGTGAGGCACTGGAACAGGTAGTCCAAAAAGGTTGTGAATGTCTCATCCTTGGAAGTGTTCAAGGTCAGGTTGGATGTAGCCCGGAGCAATCTGGTCTAGTGAAAGGTTCCCTGCCCATGCCCATGGCCAGGGGTTTGGAACTGGATGATCTTTAAAGTTATTTCGAAACCATTCCATAATTCTGATACTTCAGTGATCTGTCATAGCACTTTTATTCTGGGAGTTGCATTAGGCATAACTAAATCTCATGATTTTGTACAGAACTGACTGTTGAATAAATAGCACAAGAGAAATGCCTTCTTTCAGAGGTGTCGCTGACTGTTGAAACTGCATTGTTTTAATCAAAACGTTGCTCCTGATAGAAAATATTTTAATCAGAATGAGGCAGAGACACACAGTCTCCAGCTTGGAGGCTTTCAGCGGGGAGCTGTGCCCTCTGCTGTTGGCTCGAACACAGTGAAGGAATTGCAATAGGCAGCAGCCGGAATACTTTTGACCTGAAACACGGGTAAAATGGGACAGTTCAAAGACATCTTCTAACATAACTATTTTTACAGGATAAGATTGTTGTCCAAAACCTATTTGCGATATGAGGATTTTTGCCAAAATGCTACAAAATATTTAACTCAAGTTTCATTGTAAATTGCATCTGGTGGCTAAGAAGAGTTTTTGTTTCTAGTTGCCTGAGACTCAGTGAAAAACAGGGGCAACAGGACTTTTGAGATAGACTTTTTTTTTTCTTTTCTCGGTGAGGAAGCATTAAAATTAATTATTTCTTCTGAAACAAAGGGTGAAAAAGCACTAACTCTTCTATCAAAACAGAAATACAAAACCAAAAAGTATATGGTTACTGGAAAGGTTATTGTTCTTTTTATTATTATTGAACATTTTTTCATCAAATACTGCTTAAAACCCAATTCAAAGCTTATTTGTCTATATTACTGGCTGACTATTCTGCCTGTAATTTGCCATACCTTTTAATTTTACTGTCCACATCGGTGATAGTCACAAAGAATAATTTCTATGAGCGAGTGAGGGATACAGTGCTTCTGTCACAATTTCTCAAATAGAGTTCTTAATAACAAAGAGACGGGGGAAAAAAATCATAATTTCAGTTTTGTGTTTTGCTGTTTTTCTAAACAATTTTTCTCTTTGAGCTACTGAGCTGCTCGAAACACACCTGCACAAGCAACACAATAAAGATTTGTTCCAAATGTAAAGTGCAGATATGTTCCTATGCAAATAAGCATATTTATGCACCACAGTGGTAGTTTACCTGATTTCCATTCTAAGATTTTATTACACAGGCAGTGTACTCTCTTATGTTCCACATTAAATTCCACAAGCATAGTGCAAGTTGGAGAAGTATCCAAACTGCAAGACAGGGATTAGGGGAGCAAAATCCCTCTCGTGGTAAGAGATCAGGTTTGTGACCACTTGAGGAACCTGAACATACTGTAGTCTATGGGATATTGAAGTAAATCCCAGAGTCCTGAGGGAATTGGCTGATGTAGTTGCCAAGCCACTCTCCATGACATTTGAAAAATTATGGCAGTCAGGTGAAGTCCCAGGTGACTGGGAAAACGGAAATATTGTACCCATTTTTCTATAGGGCAAAAAGGAGGATCCTGGGAACTACTGTCTTGTCAGCCCTACCACCTGGGAATATAATGGAACAGATCTTCACGGAAGCTGTGCTAAGGCACGTGGAGGACAGAGAGGTGATTCAGAACAGCCAGCATGGCTTCAACAAGGGCAAGTCCTGCCTGACAAACGTACTGGCCTTCTGTGATGGGGTTGACTACCGCAGTGGACAAGGGAAGAGCCATGGATACCATCTATCTGGACTTCTGTAAGGCCTTTGACACAGCCCCCCCAGCATCCTACTCTCTGAATTGGGGACAGATGGATTTGATGGGTGGACTGTTTGGTGAGTGAGGAATGAGGAGTTGGTTGGACCATGGTGTCATCCAGTGGGCAGTGGTCAAGAGTTCGATGTCCTGATTTACATCAGTGACAGGTGGTGTCCCTCAGGGGTCCGTACTGGGACAAGAACAGTTTAATGCTTTTTATCAGTGACATAGACCAAGGGATCGAGTGCACCCTCAACAAGTTTGCAAATGACACCAAGCTGAGTGGTGGGGTTGATGCAACTGAAGGATGGGATGCCATCCAGAGGGACCTGGGCAAGCTTGAGAAGCCAGCCCACAAGAACCTCAAGAGGTTCAACAAGGCAAAGTACAAGGTCCTCTATCAGACTCAGGGCAAACCCTGGTATTATATAAACCGGATTATGAAGGAATTGAGAGCAGTCTTGCCAAGAAAGGCTTAGGGCTGCTGGTGGATGAGAAGCTGGAAAAGTCCTGGCAATTTGTGCTCGCATCCCAGAAAACCAACCATATCCTGTGCTGCATCAGAAGATTGGCCAGCAGGTCGAGGGAGGTGATTCTACCCCTCTGTTCTTGTGAGATCCCACCTGGAGTACTGCAACCAGCTCTAGGGCCCCCAGCACAGGGAGAACATAGACCTATGGGAGCGAGTCTAACACAGGAGAGCCACAAAAATGAGTAGAGGGCTGGAACACCTCTCCTATGGGGAAAGGCTGAGAGAGCTGTGCTTTTTCAGCCTGGAGAAGAGATTGCTCCAGGGAGATCTCACTAAAGCTATTCAGTACTTTAGGGAGGCCTATAAGAAAGATGGGGATAAACTTTTTAGTAGGGCATGTAGCAATAAAACAAGGAGTAATGGTTATAATTAAAAGTAGGTAGATTCAGATTAGATAAAAGGAAGTTATTTAGAAAGAGAGTGTTGAAACACTGGCACACATTGCTCAGAGAGGTGGTGGATGCCCCATCCCTGGAAACATTCAACTTAAGGTTGGACAGAGCTCCAAGAAACATGATCTAGTTGAAAATATCCCTGCTCATTGCACAGGGGTTGAAACTAGGTAACTTTTGAGGTTCCCTTCCAACCCAAACCACTCTGTGATTTTATGAGCCTATGATAAGTGTATCCACTTGCTTGATGGTGCATGGACAGCCTGGCACAGTGTGACTTGTTGGTACCTTTCCCTTTTCTCCAGGGCATACTGCACATGCAACCTAAGAATCATATTTGTTAAGAACCAGAAACAGTTTCAGGAATGCCGCAGAATTCACAAGTACTCCAGAGCCATTAGACCAACTCTGTCACCTGCAGACACTCCATTTCTGTATTTGCACTAAAAACCCCCCACCTTAGCCCTGTGTAGAGTCCTTATAGATATGCAAGTAACAGGCATCCCAATTGGGAAATTCTTGTAACTGGAGTAAATTCTGTAAACTGAAGTATGGGAATGTGAGGGATGATCAAGATTTAATGAGAATTGTAGATAAATTGAGCAAGGGTTTTGCAAGAAATCATACATATTCCACAACCATCTTCAATAGAGGGCACCCCACTGGGATGTGAGCAAGCTTTGTGATGCCTCCTCTCTGCCTTTGTGATTCTCCCTCCTAAACAGGAGGGGGAATTAGTTGTTTTTAATAGATAAATCTTGCTATCTTGTCTGTTCTTAAATGAACATCTGCTTTTGCAAATTTCTGATAAAAGTATGATGTGTCTCAAAATGTCAAAAATATAACATGCTTGCCCTGTTTTCCTGAGTTCCTGCCGCAGTTTAGCACATTACATGCTCCCTGCTACCATGAAATCCCACATTTTACTACCTAGTTATCCTACTCCTCTCACAGAGTTACAAAAAAGTAAACTCTGGTGTACTGCCAAAGCATCAGAGAGAATTGCGTGAGTCCCGGGTCAACAGAGCAGGCTATAGGTTTCCTTTCAGTTTAAAATAAGTTTTTTCATCTGTTTTCTTCCCAGAGATGGCCTTGAAAACCTGAAACAGTGTAAGCAGACTGAGATGGAGGCAAGGAGCCAAGGAGCTGATCTCAGCTTGACAACAGGCAGAAAGCAAGAGTGCTGCTGAATGGAGACAAGTGCAGGATGGCACATCCCTCCTTCATGCTCCCACCTCTTCAGAAAAGAAGTAATCCTGAAAATATCTCCCTACCCCATACCATCTCCCTGGCCATTGCCCAGCTAACTGCAGGCTGACAGAGCAGGGATGTGGAGACCATAAAGGACTCTCCCAGATATTTCACTTCAGCTCTGAAGAACATCTTTACCTGGCAGGACAGATAATTTAAAAATCAGAATTATTACTTTCGTGAAGAGTTCACATTCTGTCTGTCTTTGCAATTTGCCCCAATTTCATGCT
The DNA here is from genome assembly GCA_013398955.1 of Callaeas wilsoni. Classification (NCBI taxonomy): domain Eukaryota; kingdom Metazoa; phylum Chordata; class Aves; order Passeriformes; family Callaeidae; genus Callaeas; species Callaeas wilsoni. Next base: position 75,289 of record VWPU01014417.1, on the reverse strand, counting down.
TCCCAGAACAGTAACAGTGTCTTGAAAAATGCTCACTCTCAATTGAAAAGACTATGCCCTTGTATTTCTTTAGTGGAAGATTAAAACCACTCAGATGATCTCAATAACATCAGGCTTTGACAGCTTCTTGAAGTGACAAGAAAACAGATCTAAATAAAGATATTTTGGCTTCTGTGTTTTAGAAACAGAGCAAAAATATGTGAAGAGGAGGCTGTAAAATGCAAACAAGAAATGGAGTACCTACAGGAAAGTATCTAAGATGTGTAGAATAATATGGGACCAGACTGGATCTGAAGATGTGGGAAGATTGAAAGGAAATGAATGTTAAGACAACCTGGTGGGATATGAGTTCTAGCTTGTGGCTGCCTTACTTGCACACCTTGAGTACCTCTAATGTAGATACACAGAACAAGGCTATCTTAGCTTCACTTGATGTTATAAATGAAGTGTTTCTGTCCTTCACAATAATCATTCTGTACTTTGATGGAGATACTTTTTCAGTGAACGATGATCCTTCTTTTTCTCACCTTTGTATTGCTCTCTGCCACATAAAGCAACCACTGAATTTCAGTTCACTATTTCTTTTACAGAAGTATTGCTGTGGATGATCTTTTTAATTGTCTGTATGATGCTATGGTTGCCTTTGCACTAAAACTTGCTGTCCTTGTAGGAAGGTCAATCTCATCAATGAAAGACTTTTCATTTCAGATGTTATTTTCCCTTATTGTTTCACTCTTACCTTATTGAACATCAGCATGTGGTGTACATTAATTGTTCGTTTACACTAACCCTACATATCTCTTGTTACATGGCCAACCATTCTGAAAGTGTATTTATTTCTTCCAGAGACTACTGAAAACACTAGTTCTTCTACTTCTTTTCCAAATTTATGCCAGTAAGTGAAATTAAATTTTAGTAAGCATTTTAAGAATGAATTATGAAAGCAGCTCTTATGCTAAGCAAAATTAATATATATTATTTTATTATATTTTCTGAAATAGATATGAAATATTTCGAGGTTGTTATTTCTGCAAGATATTGGACTTGATGACTGTCTCAGGTCCCTTCCAATCTGAGTCTTTTTGTGGTTCTGTGATTGAATAAAATATTTCTCTATCACTATAAACACTATATAGTTGGAACACTAGATAAGAATATTCAGTTCCTAGATTATTCTATTTATTTTCTATTAACAGATACCGGAATCATAGATTGTGTTGTATAGAGAATATGCCCAGAATTAAAGACAAGAAGAATGAGTCAGATATGTGGGCATCGCCTCGGGAATTTTGAACATGGATGTGCAATGATTTTTACAATTCATTACATTTGGATTAGGACATACACAGATAATGGCTGTTCTCTGAATTTTTATCTGTGGTGAAAATAATATGTGCATAAAGTAAAACAGCCAACAGCTCAGAACTTATCACTTTGTTAAGATAAACTAATACAATTGAGAGTTCAGATATGTGTTTTTATAGGAAAAACAGAGTATCCAGTAAGTGATGGTGTGGGATGTTGCAAGATGAAGATGATCTCAGCTATTACAAACAGGAGGCTAGATCTAAATGAAGTGGATTATAAAAGCTATAATTAGCTAATGCCTCCTAAAAGCCTAACCTAAACTGTTGAGTTTTTTCCATTCCAAAGTGCAATACCCTACAGAGATCACATATCATGTAGTAAGTACAGAAAGAAAAACAAATCTTATACAAACAGTATTGTCTTCAATTATTTCAGAGCAACTTTTTAAACTTTCTGGAACAGATACTTTAATGATGCTGTGATTACTGAAGGACTGTTTACTTATTATATTGGATTGTAACAAACACATTACAACTAAATGTCAGCAAGTTATGTTGGTTTTATTTACATGTTTGTAGATGATGCTTTAATCTTTAATTTGTGCTGTAAATTCTGAAGAAAGCAGATGGGTTGCAGAGGAAAACAGAATCCCTCGTCTTGTAAAAGCAAGCTTGCTATTCTCAGGAGTGGTTTCAGTGCTGTTTTACTTATTGTTTATAAGTACTCATGTGTTAACATAAAAACCCGAGGAAGGATGGCTGTGTCTGTTCTGCATGAATCTTATTCTCTGTCCCCAGAGAGTTTTCAAAGTGTGCAAATATGCAAGAGTTCAAACTCTGACTGAGAATAAGTGAAGGGGCATGGGAGACCTTTCTTTTCACAGAGAGCCAGCAAATGTGTCTTGCGCTTTACTGTTGACACATGGATAACAGAGGAAAGCACCAGAGAAAAAGGACTACTAGCAATGCCAAGGCTTTTCAGAAGTGTGGTTAGTGCTGTCTTACAAAGGACAGGCAGTTTGTACCATCTGCTAGAGATGCAAGAGAACAAAAAGTGCCTTGCTGAGACATACACAGACTAAACAGGGAAGCTCAGGCTTGATTTTCCCAAGTCCCCCCACAGCACACCCAAAGAACATCTGGTAAGCTAATTCATTAACAAGACCAAGTTATATTAATTTTTAAAATAAATTCATAGTTTCTTCAAATGCAAAATTTTATGTGACTTGAAAAACAGATGCCTGCTATTTAAAATAAACCCCCAACATCTGGAGTAGCTACAAATGTTATTTACCTGAACTGTCTCTATAAAGTGTACAAGTATGAGCACTCCAGTTAAAACAAATGATCTGGTTATGAATTTTAAATTCTTCACATGCTTAAATTCTCTGTTAGGTTGGGCTTTTGTGCTAGACGACTTTGCTGTCCAGCAGTGCTTTTCTCTAATTTTGGAAGCAGAGGAATGTCTTGCAACCATTTTGTTCTACACAGCACAAATCCGTCACTGTAACACTGCATCAGTGGTCCACTGAACTCCTCTTATCTCCCTCACTGTACTAAATTAATGAAAGCTTTAGTTACTATGCCATAAAAGCAAATAACTCACTGAATATTTGACTGTCTAGCAACAGCAAATCTTAGTCTTTCTGAGTCAGTGCTAAGAGTTATTTTCTGTTTGAATGACAGATAAATACAGCTTATATCTGTGATCCAAAAGGAGGTTTTCTCCACAGGGAAGATGTCTTGCCTTCATGGAGGCAGTAAAGCTATAGTGGTGACTGTCAGTTTTTTCTGAAAACCAGCAGAAATCTCGTAATACAAAATAACAAATATTTATCATCACCTGCAGGTGGGTTCTGTCTATAAGCATGACTGACTATTAAAATATAAACTTTTTGTGGAAAAACACATCCAGAACATCTGTTTTCCAGTATTACAGTATGCTTAGTAACCAACGTTATTAGATGTTAGTCCATGTACTACTACCCAGAAAAGGAAAGCATAATATTGCCAAAAACAAAAGGCTGCTGTCAAAGCTGATAAATCCAGAAGGGCTTAATGAAGTTATTGTCTGTCTGTGAGGAAACAATGAGATTTGAGACACCTTTTTTAAAAACCTTTTGGGATTAGATCATTGCTAGTCCACACGAGATTGCTTAAACTCTCAGAAATTGTGTTGGGTAAGGATTACTTGACTTTATAGACTATGCATCCAGCTGTTGAAGCAAAATTCTTTGTATTTGCTTGTGGTTTGGGAAGATTATCTGTTATTTTACCATAATAAATAGTTGTTGGGGGTTTTTTTACAAGATTACAATTTATTATTTTATTACACTCAAAGATGTCAAACACAGACCTTTAATAAACTCAGAGAAGTGGAAATACAATGCATTCATCATCTCTGAATTTATAGCTAAACAAATGGTATTGGTCTTGGAATACACAGATGAAAATTGTTGGCCTGTCGCCCAATTGTGTGTGTAAGACCTATAATTGAAACACTAGGTTCATTGCCTCTGTCAAATAAGGTATAGTGATGCAAGGTTAGAAAAATATTTTCCGTGTCTAATGCCTTAAAATACTTTGCTATAATTTCTGTAGAGAACCTTTGCAAAAAGCACGTGGTTAAAGCTGGAATGCCCAGTCAGAAGCACATGAAAGAAGACTGAATAGTGAAACTAACTTTACAAACACCAATGTTTAGGGACACAAACTGAGAAGTATTAACATGAATTTCAAGTTGTTGTGGGCGCTTGATCTGCTGTTTGTTCCATCCAGTGGGCTGCTTACCGACCACAACTCTGCAAGAAAGTAATGAAATAGATTGGTGATGTTCTGCAGTGGGGACAGATTTACCCCTTCAGTAAAGGTGTTCCTGTAATGAGTAGTTAGCTAACATTTAGCATTTGTGTGGCTGTTTTGACGAATAACAGTGTTTGCAAGAATCATATTATTCATCTTTAACACAGTCCTGTGAGGTAGAATAGGGTGCTGTACTCTCTGCATGGCTACAGTAATGTGAACACTGGCCAAGGACTGACACCCAGAGCTCCTCAGATAACATCACTGTTTGAGATGGGGCTAAATTTAATGGTTTCTCATTTTTTGTCATATCCCTTTCATTACAGCTGTGCTGTCCTGCAGGAATTTGTTTTTTGACTAGATGGGAAATCTTTGCTCTGCCCATGTGAGATGTTTGAGAAACTGGCAGATGCTGATTGACTATACAAGCTGCCAGGATTGATGGGCTTGAGACTTCTTATAGGCATTTCCTGATCTGTGATTCTTCATTATCATATATTTAATCCTTATTTCTCCATTTCAGCTCAACATATTTCTTAAAATTAACCAGTAAGATCTACTATGGAGTTAAGTGTGTTTGGTTTTGTATCTGGGCTGTGCAGTAGTGAACTGGTGCATTATTAATGTCCTAAGAGCATGCACCTGTGAGTTCTGAACACAAAGGTTACACTGATTTCAGTTCCGAGCAAACCAAAAACATTTCACAAGTCCAGAATTATTGGTTGACTATATAGAGAGTTTCTTGGCATCGCTAGAACTAAGGGAAAGACATCAACCCAGCACAAAGCAAATGTGAAGAACCAAAGAGAATTATTTCTATTCTCAGCTGCTTTCCACAGTCAAAACCATGTTCTCCTCCAATGACAGTGACTAGGATCTGTGCCTGTGACAATCTGGGGAGGATGTACCATCATCACTGCTGGGAGGGACAAAGTCTGTAGATCCAGATGGCAACCAGCGTGCTCTGGGTTAGGAGTTCCAAGATAGAATAATAAAAAGCACTTCACTGTTCATTATTACTGAACTCTTTATGTGTTGGGTTCTAAGCCATGACCATTACTGCAGTAGCAGAAATAGCAAATATCAGAGGGCACCTCTCAGCGTCACTCCTTGGTATGATGCAGATAGTGCTTCCAAAAAAGCCTGAAGTGCAGCACAGTGCAACAGTAGTCACTGTCTTCCTTACAAGGATGAAGCATAATTTCCTTATTTACCTCTAGCTTGTCATATCAAATTCCTTACTAATCTTCTTTGCAGACAAGTTAGGAAGATTGGAGAATTCGTGCTGGAAAATATTCTGTCCTTGCCTAGGAGGAACAGTTCCACAATGACGTAAAAGGCTTACTAATAAAAAACCCCCTCAGTCAGACTGTTCAAACTGGCCTATTACATTTGGCTGTTTTTATAGATAGCCCTGAAGCATCCTTAAGGTCAAGAGTAAAGAGCTTAGTTCTGAAAAGGTCTGAGTACCTTGCCCCCTTACTTCAAATATATTTCTGTACCTCAGCGCTACTGTGGGTATGTAGGTTCACTGAAATTACTATGAGAATGGAAGAGTTTGATTGGATCACTTAAAATATGTCTGGCATCAATCTTAAACCAGCCATAAAATCTTGGCACCATTCAGGTGAATAAAAAAAAGAGAGTAGGGTTGTGTTTTGCTTTTCAAAATACATAAAGATGCGTTAAGCATTTGTAGAGGATGGAGAGTAACACCACAGAGAAAGTCAGAGAAATTTTTAAAAAGAGACTGAGGAACATGAAGACACAGCAAGGTAGGAATAGTGAAAGACAAACTAGTAAAACCTTTTTTTGTGCTGAGTCATGGTAAACTGTGAGACCAACAGCAATTCTGTTAGCTGCACTGGCATCTTTAAAGTGCAGATGCATTTTAGAATCCATAGCCCAAGCCTGTATGTGGTTGTGTTAGAGAACACTGAATATTGCATTGGAGCCCATCAAGATGCATCAGTATAAATTCTGATAAATGAGACTTAGAATACAGAAGATGGAATCTGAGGATTTTGTCCATAAGACTGTAAAGTACTATCAGCTTCAAAATGAGGTACTGCTCTATTACTGTATCCCCAAACTGATTTTTAAAGATTAGATCTTAGGATCATTGCATATCATTCTTTCAATCTGCTTCTGTAGGATTTATTTTAAAAAACTCAACTTACAGTAGACCACTAACTTCTTAAACTGCTCTGAGAAGAACATTAACATTCCCAGCCAATAATGTTTCTAAGTTCCTAAAGGCTTTTTGTTACAGTTTTGTTTCCCCTCTCTTCTGGTAATACCTGCTGTTCAATATCTGTGACAAGCATGGGACTCCTAATACTGACTCCTTTTCTATTTATTACATACTACTTACACTTGCAATGCACATATAAATGTTGATACTTGCACACATCCAGTTACCTTTTCGTTATCAACAGATGATTCTTTCAAAGCTGCTTTGTGGTCTCAGAGTGAAATTTTGACCCCATTGAAGTGAAGCACAGATATTGATAGAAATGGGATGTTATGTTCTGACCTTTCAAAGTGCACAAATTGTATGGATTCCAAAGGAGTGACTTTCTTAGAACTTTGGGAAACACACCTCTCAAGGAATTTCTGGAAAATGTCTACGAGATGAAAATTCTTCTGCCTGCAGAGACCATATTTCAAGGGCTGGAAACACATGATTTTCTTACAAAATTCTGTTTTGGAGGATGTATCCCACTGGAAAATATGCATGAAGTATTTCTATTTGCTGCATCATTAATGATATGATATATTTCACTGAGATGCCTCTTACAGAACTCTTATGAACTCCTCCAGCCATGTCAGCATTCCTGTGGCTTGGTAAGGACTGTTCCCAGGCAAACGCTACTACCAGAGTATCAAGCAAGATAAAGGTCATACATAAAACTCCACCTCGATATAGAAGAGTTGCCAATCTGCCAGAATTTCCAAACAGGCACATACAGACCTTATGAAAGCAAATCGTACAGGTCAAACTCTCGTACTTGGATTATTTCAAGTCAGACTGTGCCAGTGCATATAAAAGCAGACAGCCCAGCTCAGATTTGGATTTCAGTGTGAGTGCCATACAAGCAAAGCCCTGTGGGAATAAAGAGGAGAGTCATATCCCTGCAGTTTATCTGTTAAGTTTTCCAGATCTGGAAGAGGTGTCTGAAATACGCACTGTATTTTTGTTGTATCAGATTTCTATGTGATAAATATAAATTTACTTTTTTTTTTTTTAAATGCTAGTACATATCCTTCAATCTGTGCTCATTTTAGTAGACCGCTATAAGGAAAGCTTGTTCACCTTTTTGTTCCTTTTGCTAAAACTACAGTCTGGCTTATTGTTTTCATGTTTATTGTATCTCACTGACTAAATATTAAGTTTTGCAAGTGGTAATGTAGGTTCTAAGCCACGACAGAAGGATGATGGGATTTTGTAAGCAAGGTCCTAAAGTATAAACTGCAGACTGCTGAGTTACACACCTTCTGAACTCGAAAGATGCAGTAAAAGTCTGCTTAATATTTGCCTAGAGGTGCTACACAAATAAAAGTGTTAATGTATCTAAAAAACTCATTGTGTATAAAAACAGCAAAATCAACCCAATATGCTTCTCATTTTCCTTTGGCAGATCTTCCAATAAGATCTGGCTGTCAGTAGGGGTTTCCATTCATTCCTACAATGTTTTCCATAGCATGGCATCTCAGTGAAGGCATATGACAATTTGGCTTTTTGGCTATGGCATGCCACCATGGCATTCCTCAATCAGAAGCACTGAGTGACATGCTTTTCTTGCACTGCCTGGCATGCAATGTGCAATACGTCAAAAAGCACTGCTGCCCCTTCCATACTGTGTATTATCAGATTCCTTTTTGTTGTATTGTTTTCTTCCACAAGCAATTAAATATAGTAGAATATATTTTATATTTAGATTGGCCGCAGGCACTAAGTAAATGCTTTTGCTCATTTAACAGTGTACTCAATGTGGGCACACTCTGTGCTCCAGCAAAGCCCTTTGCATGAAATCACCCATGGGAAATATCCCTGAGCATGGTGAAACCTGGAAAACCTTAGCTTCAAGCAGATGCATTCTTGAATTACATCCTACTGGCATATTTGCCTCTACGTGTCCCCTCACAGCCATTCCTAGCTGTCATGCTGGCTCCTGGAGACAGCTGGAAATTGGCATGCTGAAGTGAAGCAGTATTTTGGTTGTTCTAGTTATTTCAAGGTATTGGCCAAGTCAGTCATGGCTGGCAAAGCTCAAAACTGCTGCCGGTCACTTTTCCATGCATCACTCTCCTCTACGTGTTTTGTGTGCTCTGGGTAAAGCCATGGCTCCCAGCCATTTTCCAGACTCTGCTTATTCCTGCTTTCCATTCTCAAAAAAGAAAGTCTCTATGACTTCAGGTAAGGTATTTTTGTAAGTGAGATGAGCGTGATTATGCTTTTTGCTTGTTTAGCAGAAGCAAATGCAGCATCTGAACTGCACATCCAACAGATGGTGTTCCGCAGGTACAGCATGTTATTTGTACTGGAGCCTCTGTTCCAATCTTTCGCATAGGTGACAAATGTACGAACCCCTCTTTTGGATGAAGAGCACCTTATGTGTTAGGTATCCAACAGGACCACCACGTTTTATTTTTTTTTTATAATCTTTTGAATAAACTGCTATCATCAGGTACCCAACTGTGATTCTCTGACTGGGTGCCAGTTTTGGGCAAAAGAATGTCTGCAATTACTGAAATCCTGAACTTTTTCATGAATGGTATGGATTGATCTTGTTATGCTCTTCCCTTTGCAATTTCAGATGGCTGATGGCTTATACAACATGTCCAAGGTTTACAAAATAGAAAGAGACCACTGTAATAAAGTTGTGAATGCACTAGGTAACACCATTCCTCTTTAATACTTGCAGCTGTGACCTTTTCTTAATTATAATGGCATTTCTATGATGGAAGTGTTTACTTCCTAGAAAAACCAATTTTTTACAAGTTAGATGATAATGAATTTCTGAGCCAAAATAAAAGAATAAAGGTAGATCCTAAGGAATGCAAGAATAATGTTATCCTGATTATCTCAATACAGGTAATGCTACTACATTTGCTTTTTGCTCTACCTTTGATGAGGAAAGCAACAGGAAAAGAAAGCAGTCAGTGAGACACTGTGGGATGACTCAGCACCTGAGATTGACTCTAAATACCTACATTTGTCACTTGTGTGTAAGTTACTGCCTGGAAGGCACAACGTGCAGAAGCTGACGAAAAGATGCTCCTCTGGGTGCAACAGGACCAGCTCACTGGAAAGCTAAAATATGAAGACTTTTGCTGTTGGATGGGGCTCTTTAATAGAGCAAACTGTAAAAATTCTCACATAAAGCAATGAATTTAAATACTAGGGGAAGAACTGACTTGCATATTTTTCTGTGTAATACAAATCCTGTTCCTTACCTCCACAAAGGGCTCCAATAACCATTCTTTGTGTGTATGAAGTTGATTAAAAGTCTTCTCTGAGACTTCCATGAACAAGGGCACTAAAGCTGTCTGTTTATACAGACAGAAAATGAGCTGCTCCAATTAGAATTCCATGAGTTCACAAGTGTTTCTCTCTAGACAGATAGGGTAGAAAACAATTCAAAAGGATTAATGTCTAAGCTTTCTGAATTAAAATTGCAACAGGCGTCAATTTTACATGCCTGCCCTTCCAACAAATGTGACATTATCCATTTGATTGATGACAGAGTAAAAAACTGTTTTTCCTTTTGTCAGAGCTCTCTTTTGAAAGCAAAAAGATGTATTTTTACATACCATTGAACCTACATCACCTCCTAGTATTTTCTTAATTGAATTCTCCCTAAAGAAGCTATGAAGAACTACATGTTTTGAAGGATACTTTGATGATGAACACACCTCTGCTCCTTTACAGATAGTAAAAGGATGCCTCTTAAAATACTGTGTAAGTTGCCAAGGTTTACTGAGTTTCAATTTGATGTATCTTCTCTATGTAAAATACTGTCTACATCACTACAGAAATTTTCTCAAATGCAGATTCCTAACTGAGAGATCTTGTCCTACCTTTGTTTTAAAGGATTAAGGATGTCTACTTATGATTATACTCAGAGCAGAAGAATTTACTAAACAAGTTTAATAAAGTAATTTTAGTTATGCTAAACAAAGTCCGTATTTAGATCTCTATTAGCCTAGATACACAGGCCAACTAGAAGGGGAACCTTTATCTTCCAGGTGGTTTTGGGACATCAAATAGGACAAAATTAGTCCTAGGCTCTGTATATTGCAGCTTCTCAATCTTTTTCCTATACCTCACCAACACAAAGGGTTGAACCTCTTGAAGCTGCAGGTTTATTTCCGTGCTGCATTACAGTGCTGATGGGTACAAGGAGCATTTGAACAAGTTTGCTGCAACTGTGTTGGAAGTCTTCATGGTTTGTGATGCTTCTTGACTGACTCCCAAATATTTATCTTGGAACAGTATTTAGTTTGAGTTATGTAGTTAGACGTAGTATTTAGCTCAAGGTAGATTGAGTTGCAGCAGTGTTAGCATGGACTGACAAAGCTATGAGATATCACAGTGAAGCTGGCATTTGAGAGAAAAGCTCTGAGTATTCAAAACAGACGTGCAGGCAACGCCAACTAACACAACCATACTGTCGGTAGCTCCCCATCCTCTGAAAACCAAATGCTTTCCTGACCAAAATACCCACTGCTTAGTTGCCCAACATGAGAAATATATTTGGTGTAAAGCTCCCTGCATGAAGGAGAACTGGCTGGGCAACATCAAACCCGGACTTGAACCAATGGTCAGGAATGGTGTCCTTTGGGGCCGGCAGAGTCTCCCTTTGCACAGTGGTTTTGCAGGCTGTGAGATATCTTTTCAGGCAGACATAAGGCCTTTCTGAGTTGTTGCATGGGAGCATTTGTGAAAGCAGGGAAGGGGCCGTGGGGAAGCCTGCCCGCCCTGGGAGCCGGTCCAGAATCCCCGGGTGTGCTTCACGCCCGCGGCGCTGCCCGCGGAGGGGAGAATTGCGTTCCCTCCGTCCGCTCCGGGCGCCGGTGCAGCCGCGGAGCGCTCCAGGCAGCCGCTCCTCACCCGAGCCGCGACCCACGGCCCCCGGGGGCTGCGGGGCGCTCCCGCCATCCCCGCAGCGCCGTCGGACCCTCTGCCTGCGGGACGGAGATGAAGGGAGCCGCGGGGTCCCGCCGGCATCCCCCGGCCTCCTGCGGGGGAGAGCACGGCTCTGCCCGGCGGCCGCCCCCAGCCCTGCCCTGCCCACTCCTGCGGGGAGGACGCGAAGCCGCGGCGGTCTATAAAAAGCCCCCCGGGCCGGGAGGGAGGGGACCACCGCGCCGCGGGAGCCGCAGCGCCGGCAGCGGGACGGGGCGCGGGCAGCGGCACCATGGCCCAGTCCGTGTGGGGCTACGACAGCGACAACGGTGAGCGGGCTCGGGGCCACCGGGCGGGGCCGCGATGAGCCCGGCTCAGCAGGGGCGACGTTTCTTTGTCTTTGTCCCTCAGGACCCGAGCGCTGGCACGAAAACTACCCCCTGGCCAAGGGCGACAAGCAGTCGCCCGTTGAGATCAACAGCAAGGACGTGCGGCACGACTCCTCTCTCGCCTCCTGGCACGCCAGCTATGACCCCGGGGCAGCGAAAACCATCCTGAACAACGGGCGCACCTGCCGCGTCGTCTTCGACGACACTTTTGATCGATCAGGTCGGTTTCTGGTTTGGATTTTTGGGGGTTTGTTAGGAATCAAGGTTTGCAAAGCATCGGGTATCAAAAAGCATCTTTTAGTGTCCAGCCTGTGCAGGCCAGCAGAGAAAAGTCACTTGGGAATGTAAAAAAAGGTACTCCTGGAGTTCATTCCGGTGGATCTAAAGAACGCGTGCAGCTGCAGGGGCACCCCTGAAATACAGACTCAGCTGGATGGAGGACTTCTCCCTATGTCACCTCCTTCAGCACAGACACCACATCTTCAGTTTTTGTGTAAGGGAAGACAGTGGTGCCCAGAGGGTTTTAGAGCGCTCTGAGGCATTTTGTAAACAAAAACCTTGCAGGTACATTTATACTGACTGTCATCTTGATTTCTTCTGCATGGTAATTCTTCAGGTACTTCACAGCCTGAAAAAGTTACGAAAATACCATTTATGTAAATAGCACTTTATAGTATCTGGAAAGCTATGAAATGGCTTTGTTATTTAATTAAGAGCGAGCAATCTCATATCTGTAAATTAAATTGTTCAAAACTTGATTGCAGAGCTGGATCTGTGTAGCTCTGGATGCAGATAGGCAACAACTGTCAAATTGAATAATAAATTCACAATATCATATAATGCAAAGAGATCTCAAAAGCATGCAGTATTGATTGGTTCTTCACCAAGAAGAAAAGCAATCTAATCGATGGAAAACAGTTACTTTCCTTTGTATTTTTGTGCCTCTGCTTTGATGGCATTTGTATTGAGATTTTGTTCTCAGTAAGCTATATCAGTAATGAAATATATCCATAGTACATTGAAAGATCACTCTTTTGCTTGTTTATCTTGATAAGGCCCTTTTTTCCTTGGATTTCTTTATTTACCATTACAGCTACTTGTTATTGTTCATGTCTCTCAGATGGAATCTCAACTATTTAGTACCGGGGCTGTCTCTGAGTTATGTATTTTTATGGCCCTTATTATTTATTACCACAGTTTCTACACAGTGGTCTCACAAATTGCACTTTTAGAACCATAGAAACACAGAATGGTCTGGATTGGAAGTGACCTTAAAGATCATCTAGTTCCAACCATACCCTCATCACCACCTTCCACTAGACCAGGTTACTAAAGATGCATCCAGCCTGGCCTTGAACATTTCCAGGGATGGAGCATCCACAGCTTCTCCAGGCAACCTGTTCCAGTGCCTCATCAGCCTCACAGTAAAAAACTTCTTCCTAATATCCAATGTAACCATACTCCCTTTCAGTTTGAAGACTTCTTCCTTGTCCTGTCACTGCCTGCCCTTGTAAACAAGTTCTGTTTATAAGCCAGAATGCTCTTCCAAAAGCACTGCATGAAATCAACGCCATGACTGAAAGCATGGGAAGTAAATCAGTAATGAACATTTTCACGTGGTGGTTCTGTTCTGTCTTCTTTACAGCTTCCTAAAGGCTGAAATGCTTTAGGCTGCTCAAGAAGTTGTCTGCCCAGGGAACCGTGTTGGAGAAAGACCCTGATTTGGCTAAGCCAAATGCAGCCCTTGGTGCAGCCCTTCCTCCACATCATCTTCCCTCCATTTCCTCCCTGTCTCTCCCCTCCCCATCACCTTTGTTGTTCCTTTGGGCATCCAGTGTGTACATTCTCTCCTGGCTGCCCTTACTTTCTGCAGGTTGCTGAACAGTAATTTAGGACTTAATTTTTCATAGGCATGTGTCCGATCAGAATCAAATACAATGCTCAACAGCTCTGAAAGACCATGAGGAGGAATTTTGTAGACATTTTATTACATTCATTTGTTGGCTTCTGCAGTGCTAAGAGATGAGGATAAGTAGTAGTTTTCTTTTCTGGAAAAAGAAATATAGTTGAAGATAATTTTGTTTTCCAATCCCATGGAAAATTTTGAATGTTAAAAAGATTCGGTTTTATGCTAGAGAGATTTGTATACTGTTACAAAGTGCTGTTTTCCAGTGCTTCACAGTATTTTAGCTCTGGAAAGGGCCACCTGGAAGAAAATGAGTGCTAAATGAGTTTCTAAATCTGACACTGATTCAGCTTGGAAGTATAGGTAGATCACATAAATTCAGCTCCTGCCTGCCATTGATTCCAGTGTGAAATGGCAGCCAAATACTTTTGAGGAGTTGGACCTTAGACTCTGTACCTTTTTTGTCCTATATTTGAAAGCGAAATAATAATGATAATAATAATAATAATAGTAATATGAAATATTTTCCATTGACAGCTTCTACAGAAGGTTTACTCAATATTACTCAATACTATACTGAGTTATGATTATTTATGTATGAAAAAAGTAAAAAAGTAAGAGGAACTACATGTTTAAGTCTCAACAGTGCTTTTTTTCTGGCCCTTCCATGGATGGTTGTGACATCTACCAACTAAAAAGAGAAACTGCAAAGTTAAACCTCTTGCTCTGTGTAGGTATTCCAACATGTATGATATCAAGAATCCATTTGAGACCATTGGGCAAAAGAGGATTTATTATTTCAATGTTAACTTTGAACTTCAAAGCTATTGGTAGAAGTTCAAACTTGAATGCTATTTAAACAAGGCCTTCTGGCACTGCAGTTGTGAACTACATTATCAGCTTTCTGTGTAAGGAAACACGACTCATTCCAACCTTAGGTAATGAATGAAAAATACATTTGAGAGCTTATCCTCTTAGCAGTCCCTGCTCAAAAGAATCTCCAGACTGAAAGAGCCGGTGTGATGTTTTGAAAGTCAGAGTTGATGTCAACTGTCAGACTGATGCATGGTCAGCATTATTTGGCTGCACAGCAGAAGTAACAGCTTCTTAGTTTCTTTCGTTGGTGGCTCAAGAACAATTTTCTAACTCTCTTGACCTAAATTTTATTGTCCTCCCTCACTTCCAAGAAATAGATCTTTTTTTATTTTTTTTTTTTAAGAAGCAGCTAACTATCTGTAACCATTGTTTAGTTGTCTGACCTGTAAAATGTATGCCAATCATGGACTAGAGGTACTTTTCGAAGCACCTTTGGGTTAATTTAACAGCCCTAACTCTAGTCTTTTTAAAAAAGACTCTTTCTTGAATAGAGTCACCTGTAAACGTTCCCCTTCTCTCTCCATACCAGGAGCTGTAGTGCGTCCACTTGGCAGGAGAAAAGGGGCCTGTTGGGCAGCTGGGGTTTAATTCTGTGCTTGGCTCCCAGCAGCTTCCACAGTTTCCACATCAAACAGAACTCCTGACAAGAGAATTCAGCCCCAGCCGTGTCAGCTGGCGAGCGCCGTGGGCCCCTGGCAAGGAGCGGGCTTTAGGAGAGGCGCTGTGGTGGGTCCCCGTGGGGTGAAGGCGCGCGTGGGTGCCGTGGCGGGTGCTGATGCGCTGTCCTTGCAGTGCTGAGAGGGGGCCCGCTCACCGGCGCCTACCGCCTGCGCCAGCTGCACCTGCACTGGGGCTCCTCCGACGACCACGGCTCCGAGCACGTCATAGACGGGGTCAAATACGCAGCAGAGGTAGGATGGATTTTTAATAGCAGCACTCGGTGCTACCTGGAACTTGACTGATTTTGCATCCGAACAGATTAACCGTTCTCCCTCTTGAAAGTATTTAGCTACTGATTTTTCTCTCTCTGTGAAACTTGTGAGTGTTGGTTAACATGCAGCGGGGTAAGTTGCATCTGCCAACAAATGTATCCCTGCACGTATCTACTAACACGGATTTCTTTTCCTCATGCCAGAGTTTTTGCTGGTATCTTAAAATGTTTTAAAAATATTTGCAACAAAGCAATCTGTTATTTCCAAATAAGAAGATCTGCTGAAGTTTTTTTGGCTTTTAGTAATTTCTGGTATAGCTTGAGTTACCAAGTTAGTTTCAGAAAGAATAGAAAAACTCACTCAAAGGACATTTGATAAGCTGACACTCAAAATTAGATCCATCTTCAAACTGATTCAGAACATGTTTTAGTTCCTGAACATCTCTGCTTTAAAATAGCTGGGCTTGTTTTCAGGAACCATGGAAAATAGGATGTTTGGGTTTTGTTTGTTGTTTTTTTTTTTAAATGCAATCTACTGTAGGACTATTGTCCTAGTTTGCTAAAATTCATGAATGCTTTAGGCCTTGAAGACTTCTTGACGTCCTAATGTAAGTGAAATAAATATTGATGCTGGAGAATTGCTAGCAAAGGCTACCTCCTTCCTCCATCTTACTTGAGAATAGGCTCAAAATACATACTTATGTCCACAAAAATTTTGCAGTAGTGTTTTCCTGCATTCCACCTATACTCTCAACGCCCAGAGCTTGAAGAAGCTTTGCCCACATCTCACAGGACAAAACTGAGGCAGATATTTTCAGGGTCAATGTGCACAAACATTGCAGAGATGACTGTGGGTAATGGCTTAGGAATTTTTTTCCCATTCTTTAACCACAGCCAGTCTTTGCTAGTGTTCTGCTTTCTGTGGCCAACTAAGCAGAAAAAATCTGCTTCCTCAAACTATTTCTTGGTTAGTTCAAGCACAGACTTTTTATGTTACTTTTGTTAGCAGTACTTATGCATTTATTGACAGGAGAAGAAAGCCTAGAATATATGTACTTTTGCTGCAGTGCAACCAAAGATATATATGGTTGCTCCAGCTTTATCCTTAGCAATAAAATCCTTATCCTTAAGGGAAAAGAAACAGAGAAGAATAGATTCACTTATATTCAAGACAAAATTTTTATTTTGTTATTTTAAATAAACTTTAAAAAAACAACTTTTTTTTTCCCCTGTATGACTCTGTTCCAGACACTGCTTCATCTGAGATTGCACACTGCTGGTTACAGCATTTGTAGCTATACACATGAGCTAGAGATTGTCTGGACAGATGCAAAAATTTGAAATATATCCTGAAAATACAGCATTGTTGAAAGTAGATATGATAAAGAAATGTCGGATTATATCCCCACTCCCTTCCAGTACAATGTGCCGAGAATAGTAGAGATACAAAACAATAATGTATGTACTACATACAACCCAGTGTAAATCCTTGAGCTGACATCTGCATAACCTGAAGATCTAAAAATGTACTTGAAATTAAGTGCATGTCAGTTAGGTGTTCTATGCACTGCATGTGTGCATGTCATGTGCTTAGATTAAACTATTTATAGTTGCATTGTCTGGTACTATGTGGTAAACACCATTGTCTTTGTGCTGTGCTTCAATTAAATGCAAAGCAATGCTTTACAGAAAGTGTGAGCATAGAAGAGCCCGGGAACAGCAGTAAGAAATACTTACATACAGTTTTCTTTTTCATGTCCATTCCTTTACTTACTATGTACTGGAATCTTTTCTTAATTTAATTTAAAGTGAAGATTGTGCTCTTGGCAATTTCTTGTATTTATAACTGAGGTTTAATTGATTTTTAGTTACATATGGTGCACTGGAATCCAAAACACGGTAATTTTGCTGGAGCTTTAAAACAACCTGATGGTGTAGCTGTTGTGGGCATTTTTCTGAAAGTAAGTGGCAAATATTCAATCTTTATAATTTTCTGTATTTTTCCTTTTTCTCTAGTGCCAGGGGAAAAGTTACCATTGTGTTTTCCTGTACTGCAGTCCTTTCCTGTGGTGTGCACTGGGTGAGGAGGAGGGTCTGCATAGGCTGAGTGTTTCATCTGCTAGCAGGTGTTGTATCTGCCTGTCAGCAAGGTTATGTTGGCTGATTCCCTTCTCTGGCCTCTTGTTGATTCCCACACAACCTGGGAATCAAAATTAGTTTAACGAACCTACTCCAAAAAGAAAGAATTGATGGCAGAAGAAGATCACTCAGCATTCTAACCTTGAAATACAGAAAC
This sequence comes from Callaeas wilsoni, assembly GCA_013398955.1. NCBI lineage: Eukaryota > Metazoa > Chordata > Aves > Passeriformes > Callaeidae > Callaeas > Callaeas wilsoni. The sequence continues at coordinate 57,650 of VWPU01014417.1, read as the reverse complement.
TTTTAAGCAAAATAATACTGTATCAGTATTTTCAGATTGATTTTTTTACAAACTTAACAGAAAGAAAGCAGTTGTAGTATCAAATCTGTATGTGGTCTAGGACATTGAGAAATGGTAACAGGCACACAGCCTAATAGTGATAAATTACACAAACTTCAGTCCTTTTAGCTGCAGGTGGGCATTTCAGCTTGAACACACCATCAGGGAATAGGTATCCTTTTATTGTTTTATCACTAGTAAGTGGCATTTCTACAAGCAAGAGCAAGTGGATGTAATTAATTTTGCTACAGTGTCCCTAGACAGACTAGATCCAGTGTCATTTTAATTCTATTACACTGTGAGCCAACCTGACCTTTTCTCTTGTGGTTAGTTTAAACTGAAGGCCAGCACCTGTCCAGATTCTCCCCTATGACTATGTCCTTCAATTATTCTTCCTTTGTCATTCCTTTTGGTCTGTTTTAGGCTAAAGTTTTATGTTGTAAAACACAACTTACAAAGCACACCACTATGTTCCTATTAACCACGCTAAGGTCAGTTAAAAGGTCTAGAAAAGTAAGTAATATCACTGTCTTCTCTGGCCCTCTTTCCCTCTTTCCTTGCTCTTTGGTGAAGGAGCTGTTGTTTTTCTCTGAATTTGTCATGTTCCATTACTGCGTTTTGGGATGCTACTAGAACAGGATTGAATTATCTTCTGAGGAACTGAAGTTAATCTATTTTGGAACAAGACATGGCAATAACAGTCCATCTTACGCATACTGCCTTTACTCTTCTGGGATGTCAAAGCTTTTGGAAGTGCTAAATGTCACCAACACAAGCAATAAAGTGACCCCATAGCTTGAGGTCACCTAGACATGAATTCATCACGTCTTACATCAAGTCTGATCTGACTGTGTATGTGCTGCAGAATGAAGTGTCTGCAGGAGCTACAGCCCTTCAGGCCATCAAGACTTTGCCAAGTGCTCAGACGTCTCCCGGTGCCTGTGGGTTGCTTTCAAAGCAGGAGCCAAGTGTTAGGCCCTGGGTAGTGACACTGATTGTGCAGTTCATTCCTCAGACAGGCCTGATGCCTTGTAGCGTCCTTCAGCACGTGCTCAAATTGCAAAGTCAGCTACTGGAGTCTGCTATTTTGGATGTTCTTGGAACACACATAATTTTCTGTCTCTGCTGGATTCTCTGAGACTGCTGTTGCCTAATGTGACAGATGGGATGTGCTGAATTTCTTTCAAATACTGTGGAACATGATAAAAAAGATACAGTGTTTGCGCTTTGCATTACAGGTTGGAAAAACTCCCAAGCCAGAGATGAAGAGAATTCTTGAAGAAATTGAAAACATTAAGACCAAGGTATCAAAACAATTTTTGTGATATAATGTAGCTGGATAGCCACAGAAGCAGGAATTGGTAGTTCACATTCATATTTTGGCATCATTTTTATGCCAAACAGTAGCACTAGAGGTGATACAGTGGACTGTAGAGCAGGATACTTTCTTTTGCTTAATTAAATATTTAACTCCTCGCTTTTACAAGTATTCTTGTTGAAGAGGATTTTTTAATCAATCCTTGCATACACAATTGGTAGTCTTATGGGTGCTGCTCTATTAAAAATATGCTAGTGGGCCAATACCAAGAAGAAATTAAAAACTTCTTTAATTTGAAGACAACAGTGGCCAAAAAAATGCATATAGCAGAGTCAGAAATTTAGTTAGCCTAAAATGAGAAGAAACTAGTAGGAATGATGGAGCAGGCTCCCACTCAGTGTAAGGGAGATTAAAATTGTTACTAATTTTAAGAAGGAACTGTAGTTGTAAAAGGAATTAAATGGTGCAGTTTCTGCACCAGTTCTAAGTTCTCTTTTCCTATGATACTAGCACAAATAGCATTGCAAATATATTCTAAACTGTTTTTCAGTTAATTAATGACCCAAGGCACCAGTCCATACCTATTGCATAGATACAACTGCTGAAGGGAGTTATTTGCAGAGAACTGCAATATTGCACCTATTGTCATTTAGCATTACCATTTAACATAAGCTTAATCTCTAGGTATACTTTAGCAATTCTACTTCATGATAAATTTATGATTCGAATAATGCTAAAAATATGGATTTTATTTATTTCACCTTGAACATGCCACCAGATCACCAAATTTGTAGGCATTTTCTTGCAAATTTAGCAGAATTCCTTGCATTTAATGTATGTATATGTGTATTGCCATTGATGTGCAGACATGAGACTCAAAGCTCTTCTCTCTTTTGTAAGAGTCATATTAATTTTATTTTTTCAACTCGGTCTTCAAATGCAATTAAGTTCTTTCTGCTGAGGGAACTGAAGGTTATTTTTTTCAACCTATGCATGGCCCCACCCTGATGTGTCAATGGTATCTGTTTTGATGGCTTTCTCTCATAATGCCTATTTCATTTTTTGGCCATTTACATGTAGCAGTTCTGGAAAAAGCAATAGCTGAAGTAAAGCAGAAAAAGATAAGTGCATATGCAAAGAAACACATATTGTATTTTATCTCATATTTCCTTTCTGTCATCACATACATTTTCCCAAGATTACTTATTTTTCAGAAAGATTAATGAGTGGTATCACTGGTGTATTTATCACACATGCAGTTTCAATTGCTCTGATGCGTTACAGGCAGAGGAGCTTCTTGGACTCTGTACTGTATTTACTGAAAAAGCACAATGTTGTGAATTTATTTGCAAATTCATATTGAAATTACAGAATAACATTTTCAGGAAGATATAACTGGAGTCACTCTTTCTACTCTTAAGTTGTACAAGGATGCATGGAAGCTATTTCAGCTCCTGCCACTCAGTTTGTTCTCATCTAGGGAAGATTCTCCATGACAGAAGAAGGAAATAGGAATATTATATCTTGCTTCCCAGAACTGCACCCAAAATACCAATAGAGAAGTGAACTGCATTTCCTTGGTTAGGTTTTGTCGCCCAGAGGGAACAAGGAATACTCATCACAGTCCTGCGGAATTACTATACCATTTGGTGGCAGACTTACCAGGAAATGTTGTCTGGTGTCTGCTTTCTCCGTCGTCTGGTAGTAATCACCTCTAATTGTAAGATATTTAGGACCCAGTACTCTTACAGGAAATATTTTAAGGTTTTACTAAGTGTAATAGTGCCAACAAAAAGACTGAGAGTGTCCCCATGAATAAATAATTAGAGCACAACTTTGGAAGGAGAGAGGTGCAGATTTAAATTCCTTCAGATAGAAGAGATGACTGTAATGAATCTGGGATAAATGCTGGGCCACTATCTGTTTAATTAAAAGGGTGACAGTACCAGCAGTGCCACAGGCTTTAACTTTTATCCCAAGTGACCCAAAATAAAACACAATTTTGATAATTCCAGAATAGAAAAATGTAAAAATGAATTTGCTTTGATCCCACACAATTCAGTTTGTAATTTCTTTTAATTTATTAATGTAATCAAAATGTCAGTTATTATTAGTTGCTGGGAAAGTGCTTGACAGGAAGAAAAGGAGATTGATTTCTTGCATGAATCTTGGTATTTAATTATTTCCTTTATAATAATATAGATACTGATGGATTTTAAGATGCATATCTCTAGAGTTACTGCAGACAATTTTTTTTGTTGTTTCCCTAAGGGGAAAGAGGCTCCTTTTCAGCACTTTGATCCTTCAATTCTTTTCCCCAAATCTCGGGACTACTGGACCTACCACGGTTCGTTCACCACACCCCCCTGTGAGGAGTGCATCACTTGGATTCTCCTGAGGGAGCCGATTGAAGTCAGCTCAGACCAGGTAAACTCCAGCCAGTTCTGCTACTCCTTTCCCAGTTCTCAGCTGTGTCTCAGTATGTCAGTGTGATGATTTGCAAGCCCTGTTGCAAGTGTTACTTGGCACTTTTTGGTAGGGAAAGCTTTAGCAGTGGACAGTGAGAAGCTGCCTGCAGAATGGACTGTTGGAATGGGCTGTAAAACTGACCCTGAGGATCAGGCCCTCTTGCAGGACACATCCTGGAACAGCCTCAGCAGGGGTGTTCTTGGGATCCTGAAAACCTGCTAAGGCAGAAGTGCCCCCGAGCCACAAAATCCAGCCATCAGAGCAGCCTCAGTTCATCCTATGTGTTTTACAGTTAAGTGGCAAGTGAGACTAATATTTTGCTGGTTTCCCGATTTAAGAAATTGCTGGTCCAGATCTTGACTTTTAAAAGCTGTCAGTGAGAAAGATCAAACAACCTACAACCTGCAAACCTGAATGTTCATATAAATTAATGTACCACTTGTATTCACATAGTTTAAATGTGCACTCACAGAGGGAAAAAAAGTCTGTCTGGATAAGGTGATGTTTTTAGTTCTTGTGTCAAAAATTTTGAGTATTTATACCGCTTTCTGCTTCAGCAATACAAGTCAGGGTATATCCTTTCTACTGAAATGGCTGTTTTTAAAATAGATTTATTTTGCATTTGGATGAAAGGGTAACAATTAACAAAGCAACACTGAAATTAAGTTAATTTGAAGAACAGCAGCGAGTGCTGAATTCATGATTCAACTTAACAGTTGGAGTACCTCTGCCTTACAGAATAAAATACAAACTTCTGCACCAGCTTTTTGTATCAGACTGCTTTGCACTGACATAGGTCGGGATCTTCTTTCACAGATAGCTGTATTTTCACAAGTTATTTGCCTGCAGTCACAGTAGAGCTCTATTCTTTTTCCACACTGTGGCTGTGAATCAGAGAAATATCCAAAAGAAGCCAAGGCAAGGGTCAGACGATGAACTGTTCTGTGGATGAACAGTGTGAAAATCCACAGAAACAGTGCCAGCTGCTGAGCTGCAGTGACCTTTATCAGTAATCTCGGTATTGTCAGAGACTGTCATTGTGTGCTTGTCATTGTATAAGAAAATTCCTTTTTCATCTCAGAGTTTGTTCCAGGCAGTAAGGCCCACAGTTCTTCCACATGGACACTTTAATTTTTCTTCCTTGCAGATGGCAAAGCTCCGTAGCCTTTCCAAGAACAGTGAGAATGAACCCGTGAGCCCTCTTGTTGACAACTGGCGCCCACCTCAGCCTCTGAAGGGCAGGATAGTGAGAGCCTCGTTCAAGTGAAATCTCAAGCCTCACTCCACTGAACCTGAGTGAGAAAATCCCTACATCACAAAGTGTAGTTAGTTTTTGCTGTCTACTGCTTTTCCTCTGGATCCAGGTCTGTGTTTCTCAGTTTGAAATTCTGAGTGGTAAAACTGAATCTGTTTTAAAAAGCAGAAAAATACTGTATGCAAATACTAAGCGTAATAGCAAATGTGAGATGTAATGATTCTTGACCACAAATGCCTCAGCATTTATGATCACTTCTCTCCCTTGTGGTCTTGTAGGAAGAACAGGCTCAGTTTCAATACGTAAAATTAATTTCAAAGGAAATATAGTAAGGCAGAAAAATGAACCAGTAGTTCAGGAAAGCAGAAGTAACAGTAGATGAACAGGAGGGAAATGCCTGTCTCTACATTGTGATCTTGCTCAGACACCCCATCCTCAGAGGAGACATCCAAAGAATAAGTACCCCTTTAACATAGCAGATTTTCCCTTCCCTGTCTTGTTCATAGTTTTTTATCCAAGATTAGATTAGTGTTCTGAGGGTAAAATCAGGTATACTCAGCTTCTGTGTGAAGAAGAAAAAATACCTTGCTATCATCTCAGCATTTGCTGTCTTTGCCATATCCTGCTGCTGCCACTGTTGATCTTTTCTTCTTTCACTGCTGCTGTTACTTCACCCATCCAGTGTGGAGTCCTGCTGGTATCATACTGCCTTGTATTTAGTATATCAGCTTTAATATTGCTGAGGAGGACGTGCCTTTCTACTGCCGCTCTATGTTATCTCCCAGAATGACGGATTTTTGATGCTCTACCTGCTTTTTGTTTTTGACACCTTAATGGTTTCACCTATTAGGGATTCTGTTGCACATAGAAAGGATCTTTCTGGATGATTCGTATGTATCATTTGTCATTCTCACTACTGAAAAATCCAGGTTAAGTCACCTAAGTGTTTGTTTATTTGACTCTGTAGCTGGAGAAATGTAAGCGGATTCTGTTTCGCTCTGTTACTTTCTGGAGAGACACATCAGCTTTCAAATATGATCCAAGCAAGGAATCACTGGCAGACAGAAACGTCTAAATCAACTTCCGCTGTCTTTCATCATGTAAACTTTATCATTTCAGTGCAACACAAGTACCATCTAGGTTGAACCCACATACAGATCACATGAATAAAGGTCTACATTATATTCAACACCCAGGTGATTATTCAGTTTTGGACATACAGGAGAGGGGATGGTCAAAGGTGGTGCACAAATCCCACTGCACAGGAAGCTTCTGGGTTCTTTGTGTTCCTGTAACGCATCAGGAGGTAGCAGTGGGTGTTCTGGAGATGTTGCCACAAACATGTTCACAGCAGCATTTACAGGGGATATATCAAAGTCTGAAAAAAGCAGGGTTACAAATGGCTGGAACTGGCATTTCCCAGTTCTCCTTATCTATTTCACTTTCCACCCTTACTAGAAAAATGGTGCTCCAACAGGGAAGCAATGAATGGGCAACACTGGAAGAATTCTGCTCTTATTACCAGCACAATTCAGTGAGAATTCAGAAACAAAACTGAGGGCAGATTTTGATCCTTTTTATTAATTTAGAAATGTTATAAGAATTGCTGAATTCCCATTGAAAGTTAGTATTTTAGTTTATTAGGAATGTATTTTTCTTAGTATAAAGCAGTTTCTTTTTAAAAACTAAGTTCATATGAATAGAAGCTAAAGAATTGATAAATCCTGTTTACAAATGTTTTGGCATTGGCTTAATTTTATCAGAAGATCAGCTTTTGATTTTATGAGTGCAGCATTTACAAGGGTATTGATTTTTGGAGTCCCTTAGATCTTCTTTAAACTCCTGACTGTACATCTTCTCAACACATAAAAATGTTACTACAGAAAGCTCATAAGCAGCAATTTTTTTCTACTGTACTATGTCTTATGTGTAAAATTTCTTCTCATATCCATATGCAGTGATCTTGGTGATGAGAAAATTTTAACACAAGTAACTGAGACAGCGGTTTGAGTCTTTCTGCCTAAAAGCCTTTGACTGTGATGTTTTAATCTCTTGTTATTGGGGAAATAAAACAAGATTAGTTGCCTGCACTTGAAATAACTGCTTTTATGTCTTCAGAGAACCAATAAATTGGCTTACATAAAAATATACTGATTAATGTTTTTATTTCTAATGCTAGGTGATGATTGAAAGCAGCAAGAACTTACTAGAAAACCTTGCTGCTCCTTCCTTTGATACATATGCTTGTAATACAAGGGGGACAGACACTTGAGTACTTTTTAGCTGTTGGAGTTTAGTTTAATAACTCATCCAAGTTTCTGTTTATCCAGTCAAACAGATCCTCAAAAGTATGAGGATCATACAGTATCACTTATTCTCTGTTTTCAGGTACAAAAAGAAGTGTTTATTTCTTGCCTGCACACAAACATTCTCTTACATCTTCCCAAGGTTCATACATGCATATCTGGTCTTGAGTATCACTAATTTGGATATGAATTTCATTTTCTTGCAAGAAGCACATTGATCAGTTAGCTGAAATGTTACATAATTCTGAAAATTCCTCATTAGTTTATAGTTTCGAAGTACACAAACTTGTTAAACAATAATTGCCTGCAAATCAGATGAGTGCACTTTGCTTTGTTTCCATGTTTCCTCTACTGCTTTTGAAAGGTAGGATAGGCAGAAGTTTATGAACTACTGAAATAGTCGTTTTAGTTCCAACAACCAGCATTTGGTTTGTATGTTGGCAAAAAGGAAAATACAGTCTGAAATTTATATTGCTTCCTCATGCATCTCCTCTGATTCCATTCTGTCTTCAGACTATTATTACACAAAAGCATCAGCCTCACTTCAAATAGGCTTTTAAGTTTTGTTTTTCCCTTGAAGAATAAAGTGCACACAGTTTTGTTCCATTGCCTTTCTTCCTCTGATAAATAGTGTAGCTCAGCATTGATTGCCTTGGTAACAAAATCAGAATATGTGTATTCTAATCCTGCTGCCTCATGTATCTTAGAAAAAAAAAAAAAAAACAGTAAAAATTACCCCAATCATTCTGGGGCACTAAATCCTTTTGAATTTAGTGCCTATAATGTATATATTAATTACAGCAGGGCAGCCAAGTGATTCAAATTAATTATCGCCTATTAGGTTTTCACAAATACTTAAACTTTCCCAGTTTCCCACACCTCACAAGAGAAATTACTGGAAAAATTAAAAGCCTATTCCTATTGTTTCAAAGTTTTTCTCTATTAACTGAAACAGGTGTCACCATCTTTCAGTGCTGTGTAAATTTGTAACTGAACTGTGAGTTCCTGGTATAACCCTCGTATACAACCAGCTATGATTCTGCACTTCTCCCTCAAATGAAAAGAAAATATATCTTTTTTCACTGTATCTCAAAGAAGGATGCTCCTGGGTGTCCTTGCTGATGTTTTTCTGCTGAGTAATCCGCACTGAAGAATGTTCATGTTGTCAGGGAGTTGGACAAAATAGAACAATATCTATTTCTTCCTGAGGCATTTTGTCCCATGCCTCAGCAAAGTGAGTGGCTGTATGGTGTGTGTTCCACCTCTTCTATCTGCCCTTCATCTCAATGAATTCTGGCATTTATCTTTGTCAACACTGGAGCACAAAGCATGTATTCAGGAATTATTTTATTTCCAAGACAAAGCATTTAGTAGAACTTTTTATAACATTCCTCACTCCCCCCAAAGGTAATGTACACCAATGATGGCTTAAGAGATCAAATCAGACTCACTTTTTTTTTAAGAATATATTTTTTAAAACATCTTCTTTTCAATTTATGGCTGCTGTACATGTTGATTTACAAAAAAGTGCAATAAAATTAAATTAACATGTTCAGGGTTATTTGTGAGGGAGAGACAGAAAAACTGAAGAGTTTTGTGTTTATTAAAACACACAAACAGATTTGAATACAGATGGAGAACTTGTGATATTACTGGGAAAATAAACACCAACAGAGTATTGCTATTATAGAAAATATTAATTTTCTATATTTGAACTGGATAGCACGACACTTGCAAAGAGCAAACTTCATACAGATGGAGTTGTCTCTGCTTCAGAAAACAAAAAGATTGGCATAATAAATTGCAACACTTCTGTTGAGAACTCTATTTAGCAAGATCTCCTTGGACATAGCATCCTGCCTCTCTACGGGAAAATCCGACAGGAAGGTTGGAAGCAATGATGCCATCAGGTATTCAGAAGAAGGGTTTCAGTCACTGCTGAACCACACCTGTACTTAGCACAAGCAGGGGCATCGACACAGAATGTTATCTGCATGGGAATTCTCAAAGCAAGTCTCACTGATTCTGCCACTAATTCTTTAAGTCAGAGGCTGACATTAACTCATGCTTTTGCAGTTCTGTCATACTATCAGTGAGCAGAATATGCAGTAGGTGTTAGGAGAAAATATTCCTTTGGTAAATTTGAGTAGCACACTGTCACCCTTTTACTGTTACTAATATCTTGCAGATCTGTCAGAAAACTGTTGAAGAACTTTAAACTCCTTCCTATTGTGTGAGTTAGATCAACTTCCTCGCTGCACCAGACCACCAAGACCATGGACCCGTTGTCTCAGACCTACATGGTGGAGATAACAGATCTTTGCTAGACCAAGATTTTTAATTCTTCCAATTCCCATGAATTTTTTTTCTTTTTTTTTTTTTTTTTAACTGATATTCCCACTATTCATCCTATCTTCACCCAATAGACAACACAAACATCCTTGCTGAAAACTGAAGTGAAGGATGCTGCTTCTTGCTCGGCTTGTAATGGTCATTTTCCAGAGTCCACACGGTGGAGCCAGTTCTTCAGCAGTAACCTTCCTGACACCACCTTCAGCTAACAGGAGGCCTGGGCACTGCAAAGTCCTCTAGTCCTGCACAAGTAACTAAGCATTGAAACGAATGCACTTTATCCAAGTTCTTCTTGAGCTACAGGATCTGGTGTTTAAATAAATACTGGTAGTAACGGACGGGTGTTCATTACTACCTAAAAATCTTCTGTATTTTGTCTGCATGTTTATTCATGCAAAGTCTATGTATGCAAGTGCTTTTGCTTTTATAGGCTGAGAGTAGTCCAGATAATTCCATTCCTAAAGTCCCAAAGAATCCTGTCACAAGGTAAGAGGAGTTACAGGTGGAAATCTCCCACTGGTATGTACTGAACTGGTTGCTGATTTGAGTAATTATGGGACCAGGGCTGCAGGACACGTTACCCTCCGTACTAGCAATACCCTGGCTGAATAGTAATTTCAGTCTACATAGCCCTTTTCTCTCTGCACGTGTCTCAGTCATCCTTCATGGTTATGATAATTTCTACACTGAATTAAAAATGAAGACATTTCCATTAAGGTTCGCTTTCACTTCTTTCAGAGAACAGTGACTTTTTCCTTAACATTGCAGGTGGCCAGCCATTAAGCTCTAATTTAAGAGCTCCCACAATGTTGTGAATTGTCTGTGTAATAAATCTCAGCTGGAGAAAGAGTATAATCATGAAATATTTTTTCTTGTCAGACATCATTGAGCAACAAATGGAAACAGTGTCAGCAGCCTATCTAAATTTACAGCTAAACAAATGCTCCTGACCCTTGAATAAACAGATGGAAGTTGATTTGTTGCCCAATAGTGTGTAAGACCTATAATTGAAACGCTGATTTCATTGTCTCTGTTGGGAAAGGTAGGGAATGCAAGTTTAGAGACAATACTTTCCATGCCTATTATCTTAGAGCATTTTGCTGTAACTTCCACTACTGAAAAATTCTGCAAAAGGGATAGAGTCAGTGTAATCTAAATAAAGATGCGGCTATGGAACATTTCTCCTGCCTTTAGGGTAATAATTTTGCCAGGCCTTACATTAAATTGCATACCAAAAACATGGTATAGTATTAATTGTGAAAATAATTATGTTCATATACTGGTGTCCATCACCAGACTATTTTAATGCCACTGTAAGAAGTCCCATAAAATATTTAGAACCTTTCCAACCAGATTTCCTGTGTTCTTCCCATAGCCTCAAAACCCCAAATTCATAATATTTGCTCTGTATACAGGTATCTTCTCGTCTCAAAGGTGATGGGGGGGGGTAAAAGTCCACTGCAGACAATCTTGACTGGCAGTTCTCTGTAAAAGCAACTCCTTGTTGGACTCTGATTGTGACCTTTTACCCTGAATATGATCTGCATTATAGTGAGGTTTGCTTTCTGGTTTATGTTTCAATCAATTTGATCTTTTAATGGTTAATATTTAATAGTATACAACAATTAAAATTGTATTAGTTAAATTTAATAAAAGTAAGCATTGCCATTAAATAGCCGTTTTTGGAATCCTGACAAAATCTGCTGCTTATGCTACTTTGCTGGGCTTGGCTCTCCTAGCTAGCCTCTGTCATCCTTGCTGGAAGCACAGTGTTCCCTTTTTACAGGATCTGACTGAAGGGTTTGCCGTTTTTACGTAAGCTTTTGGTGTTTGCTGGTGTTATTGTTTAAATGCTGAACCAAAAGTAACACTAGATTAGAGCTCTCACTTTTTTCTTCTTACTATATTGAAATGTCTTTAATCAGAAAATGAAGTCCCACGATTTGGAAAAGATCTTCCTGGAACAACTTTGCAATAGCATCTAGGCAACAGTATGCATAGAACCATAAAACTTCAAGTTAAACAGTGAATCCACGGTATTTGTATCTTCATATCACAGGATGTGGAGTCCAGTTCCTGATGCACCTGTTCAAGGGAGTGATCTCTTCACTTGGCAATATTTACTGTGACCGAGCTGTTGAATAAAAGACACGCACTAAAATTTGTTGCCTGGATAGACTTCATGAATGTGGGTGCACATATTTCCATGTCAGCAAGGGAACTCAAGGAGCAGATGAATTCCATTTATGCAAGCATGGAGAAATTTTTGTGACCAGCAAATAAGCGTCATAGCAGTGCCTGCTTATAACCAGACAGAAGAAGACAAGCTGCTGAACATCTCCTTGCTCCAGCTTCTGATTCACTGTGCGGTCTATCTGATGCACAAAAATGTCAAGCTTCCCTGGTTGGAACTGGTGAAGGGAATGTGTGAGAACATTCACCTAATCTTAAACTAGGATGTGGAGTTCTGCCAAACAGCCCAGATGGAGAGGGCACAAGGCAGTATTACCTGCAGAAGCTCTCCCCTCTGTGCCTTGTCACAGGGAATCTCTGTCTAATCCATCTATCCTGTTAGCAGTTGCTGGAATTTACGATCTGGTTGTAATTTTTCCATCACTGCATGGACACTTAATTAAAGCATGCAAATTACTTATTTACACTTACTTCACTTGGAAAACACCCTTGATTGCAGCTGGGGAAGGAAATGGCACAGCCTTCACCATACAGCTTAACCCATCTCCATGTACATGATTACACTGGCTGCAGCCCAGAAATCCCTCTTGCTTATGTTTCCAAAATAATCTATGGATGAGTGTTATACACTAAGCATCAGGTCTTGCTGTGGACATGCTTCCTGCTTGTGCTTCTTTTTTATGCACTTGCTAAGATCTACAGAGTATTATGCCAGCCTGTGTCAATGGCTGTCTTTCTGCTTAACTTGTGCCAGGGTTGTCTCTAGCAGCAGGGTCTGTTCTGGAGTTTGCCTCATGGATGCAGGATTTTGGGAGGCACCTTCCACCTTTCTCCTGGTGATGCTTTCTTGCTTACCCATGTCTGGTCCAGAACAGGCTGCTTCTCTTTGTGTGGGAGATGGTCACTGCAGGCTGCAAACCGAACTGGCATAGCCAATGTGGACTTGGACATTTTGTCCCAGCAGGCGGACAGAGTTGCAAAACTTCCTGGAGTTCTTTAGGAGTTCCCTGCACTAGGCATCTGTCTGGTTGACCCATCTCGTGAGCACTGGATAGACTTTTGCAGGTGCAATTTTCTACAGAAATGCATGTTTCCGGTTTATCCTGCACTGCCGTCTCAACTGTACCAATGGCACAAGCTGTTATCCCTAAGATGGTTCCCCACCCATCTAGTAATACCCTTCTTGGGTATGTTGCAGTTGTTCCACCTAAACTGCTGCACACTCAGTGCAGTAAACCTGTTGGCTCCACAATTAAACATGGGTGATGTGAGAGTGTGTGTGTGTGTGTGTGCGCGTGTGTGTGTGCAGAAGCAAGTATTTTCCAGGGCTTTGAAAGGAATTGAAAGGTAGCAGGCAAAACAATGCAGTTGACAGAAATGCCTGGATGGCATTCAGAAAGTATCCAAATGAGCTCACAATTATGTGTTGTAGCTGCACTGCATTGCAAAGTGGGTAGATGGGAACACATGCTGAAATAGGCCAAGTGTTTTACCCGCATTCCAGGCAAGAGTGCCAACACATTTTTAACATTCACCTAGATAGGTTTACTTGGGCTTTTATTTCTAGATTATCCATATATAAAAATTTTTACCTACAAATGTGACAAAACTACTAACAAAATATGCTCTTTTCTTTCTTTTTTCAGTATAGACTTTTGTCCATGTGGGCTTTTAAATAATGTAAGTGGCAGAGCAGAGTATGCCATAGCAGCTTTGATTTTGTAGATGAGTAGCCATAAAACCGTAATAAATCCTGGCAGAAAGATATTTTATAGAGCTATCTACTCCTAGTCTGTAAGTATAGTTCCTTGACAATAGAAACTGTGGGGAAAAAATTGGAATTGTGGCATAATAGCAAAATAATTCAACTCAGTATGTTCTTATTTTGGCAGACAAAGATCTCGCTGTTGATAGGTTTCCATTCATGCCTACCATGTTTTCCATAGCCTGGCACAAATTTCAGTGAAGTAGAAGGCATATGACAAACTGGCTTCTTGGCTGTAACATGCCACACCAACTGTGGCATGCCCAATGAAAAGCACTGTGTGAATGTCTTTTGCACAGTGCCAGGCATGCTATGTGCAACTCACTGCAAAACAATAAGGTGCTTTCTGCATCTTCTTTTCTTGCTTTTTTATTTTCCACAAATTCCTTATCAAAATAGAAGGTAGGTTATATTAATATTTGCACTAGGCACAAAACAATAATTCCAAAACTGTTCTGTAATCTGGTGCAATTGCTCTGCAGTCTGGCACTGCACTGAAATACAGTTAAAGCAGGTATATCTTAGACTGCCCTACTTACTGAGCAAATCTAATGAGCTCTGCTTCTCCTTGCCTGTGGTGCTCCAGCCCACTGTCTTGTCGGCACTCCACTGCACTTGCAATGCTTATTCAACATCTTTCTTGCAAAAGCAGGCCTCAAATTGGATTCTAGAACCACCTGTACAAATGTTGAAGACAGAAATTATCGTTCCTTCCAACCTGCTGGCTACGCTTTTGTTAGTGCAGCTCAATGTGCACCACAGCAAGGGCACGCTGCTGGCTCAACTCCTCTGTTGTCCACCAGGATGTCCCCATATTCTTGTGCAAAGGTGCCTGCTGGCCAGTCAGCCCCAGCCCATCCTCCCCAGGTGCAGGACTTTACAGTGCCTTTCTTGAACTGCTTCACGCTCCTGTCAGCCCATTTCTTCAGCCTCTCTGGGCTCCTCTAGACAGCAGCTTGTGATTTCATCCTTGAACTTGCTGAGGGTATATTTTGTGCCACTGTTCAGGTCATTTAAGTTCTGTCAGTAATAAGACAAATGAGATTTCATTCCAGAACAATAATGGATACTCTGGTGGACCAAATCTTGTTCATCGTATCTGAACAAAGTTAATCTAAATTGTCATTATCTGTTTGACTTGTCTCTTTTTGATCATAGGTGTACAAAATTTCAAGGGTGAGGACTCTGTGTATACTGGAGCATTTTACCAGTGCATCACTGCTTTTACAGGATGTATTTATTGACCTTGCCATCTGGTCTTGTCACTTCTCCACTCACAGACATTGTAATCTACCTTCATTTTCTCCTCTCTGTTTTAGGGACTTCTGGCAACCAGCCCTGTTTTCTATCATGCAAATAATTCTTATGCCACAAATATTTTTCCATTTTTTTCTTCATTGTTGTTTCTTACCACTTGGCCCCCTTTCTCTTTTCTGCCTGCCCCAGGGATTTATACCAGTCTCAGTAATCTCTTTACCATGCTTAGTTCCCATTCTCCTTACGGCAAGAGCTCCGTCCCTTGTCCAGGCTATTCTCCTTTTCACACAATAGAGGCTTCATATCCCTCTTCTTCCCTTTATTTCTTTCTTCTGTCTTGCTGCTTGGCCAATAAATCACTCAGTGATTTATCAGCAAATATGCCTAATTATGAAGATGAATAGGGAAAACACTCAGTTTATAGCTGGGCAGAACAATATTAATTGGTGTGACCAGCTGGCTGTTTATTTGATCTGCAGAAAACTGCAGAGTTATTTAGGCTACTGGAGTGCTATGGTGCTGCCCATTCCATTGTTATCACATTACTTCCAAGCAGAGAGAAATGTCATCAACATGATGTCATAACATTCAGCCAACTGGCTTATGTAATGCTGATCCCAACACATTTTTGAAATATGCTGCCGCTCTGAGGCTGGATCTTTCTAGGTTAGTTTTAGGCAAGCTTATATATTGCAGGTACTAAAATGCCGCTCATTTGTCAGCACAACATTTCCCTCATATTTTTATTCTATTGCATATACATATTATTCGGGTTGAACAGCACGGCTACTGTAGCGCTGCAACTGACCACCAGTTCAGTAAGAACTAACAACACTGGGATTTTATTCCAGTTGGTTGCCTTTCACGTATAGATGCAAGACTAAAATGTCACTTTCTGAGTACATCCTTTTGAAAAGCAGTGTTTCAGTCACTTCCTTAAAAGATCATGTCATTGCCAGCAGCAATATTCCACTGTGTTGACTCATAATAATGAAACGACAAATGTCTGCTTAGTATTTTTTAAGCCAATTGCTCTTCTGGCTGTGACCAGTTGATTTTCAAGTTTTTATGTGTTTATACTCAATAAAGGTCAAAAAACTGAAGTATTTCTGCATCTTCCTTTCTTCAAGTAAAACTACAGATAACCTTTCCAGCTTCTTTTAGAAGCAACTGATAGCAATTCTTGTGAAGTGGGACTTCATTACTTTCTCTTGGTGATGTATTAATTATGACTTTATTGCTCTCTCCTGCTGATCCACAAAATATTCAGAGGACTTTCAGCTCTCAAATTCCCTCTCCTTAAGCTGTTATGTATATTCATCACCAAACTTAACATTTAAGGGCTCTGGATGCAATCTCTGAAGATAGTGTGAAATACCTGCTGTGAAATAGCCTCATTACTTGCAATTTGGGAACCACAGATAAGTTGGATAATTTTCCCACAGATCTCTTCTCTGTTCCTTCTAGTCTGTGTTCCATTTTGTAAATGCTAAGTTTATTTTGAGGATGAAACAGATGTAAAAGGGTGAGCTGGCATTCTCCATTTCTTGCAGAAATAACTCTAGAGAAGCAAGCATGGCCTTAGTAAGCATAGCCTTTTGGCAAAGGCTTAGCTCCTGAGATCAATGCTTTTCCATTGCCTTGTTCTCCCTTGTACAAACAACGTAGGATGAGGAGGAAGAGGCAAAGAAAAAAAGAAAAAAAATATTGTCTGGGAGAGAATGCTTGAATTAATGACACAATTTGTATTGGTGTTTATACAAGAAAGCCAGAACTGGGGTTTGGGTATGCTATGTAAGTGGCAGCATGTGAGGAAAAACAGGTCTGATCATATCTGCAATTGCTATTGATCTGCCTGTTAATGGAACAAGGAATTTTTCTTTTTTAATAGTGGACTTTGTCAATCTTCACTTAGTTCTAAATAAACAACATGCAAGGAACAAGATTCTTTGGACAAGAATCCTGTAATAACCTAACGTGGCAGGAGCTGATTCTTCCTAGACCTCGTAACAGAAATTACAAAAGTACCACAGAACTTTCCTAAACTTTACTCTTTTGTTATGCAAGAAGGTGGCTGGCATTTGCATTAACTTCTAGGGTTACACATTAAAAGTCTTTTCACTGACTCTATAACTTGACCCACTATGTGGCTGGCTTGTGTCAGAGCTTTGTCTCTTTCTTCTCATTTTCTCAGCAAAATGACAGTATGTGGCATTTTTGTAGATAGAGATGAAAGCATCGTAATTGCTGAGATCTCTGGGAGATACAGAGATAACTTGAAAGAATAAATTTACCTTTATATTTATAATCAAAGCAAAATTTATACATTCTGATCTGATGAGTTTTGGAATTGCACATGTCTAAATCCAGGAATGATGAGACAATTACGCTACACAGTCATTCTTAGAATGATGACTATATCAATCTGATTTGAATGAACAGCCTTTTATTAAAGGATATTTGTCTATGCCCTGTACCTAAATTCAGAATAAGCTTCAAAACAGTTCTCCATCCCCACTGACAAATCCCTAGTTTTAAAAGTGATTAGTATTATGTGGAAAAATATCTATCCAAAGTGCAAAGTCCAAGCATATGTCTGAGAAGTAAATATAACTGCCCAACCAAAATCTCCTGGCCAACTATGTGCCTGTGCCTCTTTGAACAGGAATTATCCTTGTACTTGGTCAAAATAAGACTACAGGCTCTTGGGTTAATGATCTTTTGTCTTATGCATCCAAAAGTAGATGTGAATAATCATGAGGGATGGAAACAATATATTGAGGTGAGAGTCTGCTGATCAGTCAAGGATCTTGCACTAATTCCTGGTCCCTTGAAAGTCTAAATAAAGTCATTTGGGAGGAATCGCTATGTCAGGATTGCTAGAAATAGCAACCTCCTCCACTCTCTGGAAGTGAGTTATGAAACATGAGCAAACACAACCTCTTAATCTATTTCTGGAAGTAATTTTTGTATCTTTGTCCCCAGCGCCATCAGTAGTATCAAGACTTTGGCTGATGAATCCTCACAATTGCAGATCTACCCTCCCGCCATGTTCCTCAGAGTTTTTAGTTTGCTGACACAGAAGAAGCTTTTGTGAGCACCTCTCCATGACATGTAAGGAAAAGGGATTCATGCTGCACTTTCTGTCCTAGGACTTGCCTCTCATTAGCTATACTGCAGAACTATTTAAGTTCTGACATATTCCAGCCCTTCTATAAAGGTAGGTAAGGTTCAGGATCTGGACCATAATCTGAAAGTGCTGAGGTTCTTCTTACATCTAAACCATTTCATGGAATATTTAAAGGCATTTGAAGCATAAACGTCTTCTGATAAAGACATGCTACAGTGAACGTGGTCAGAGGAAGAGCAAGAGCTGGGGCATTTTAGACTGGGAAGTGGGACTGCTGTTTAAGTTTATAGAGACTGTGGGTTTCCCTTCCAGACCTTCCTTATATGTGTTTGAATCTTAAGACCAAGAATTCAATCACGTCAGTTACTACCAAAGATTGAGAATAAATGGTTTATATAAGCTTTAAAAAATTATCCTCGTACACTTAGTCACCTGTTTAACACTGGACTAGTCATTTTCACTTCCAACTTACAGTTTAAATTCAATGCAAATTAATATAAACGATACCTAAGTGAACAGGAGAGACCGAATTGTGAGATTTTCACTGCAGACATGCAGACTTTGCTTTTATGAAGTGATGACATCATCCTTACTCAGTGCCAGAGCACGCATGAACAGATTGATCCATTCTTAAATGGAGACTTACATTTCAGCATATATGCCATCTGGGTAATGCTTACAGCAACATCATAATGGCTAACTAACTAGAAACTTCCTAGGATTCTGTGTATTGAATTTGTGTGTTTATTTTTTCATGGATAAATGCTGTCTGGTGAATTTTAATCTTACTTCCTGAACACTCTTCATTTCTGAACTCAATGATTAGCCTTTAAATCAATTTAAAATTAGATACCAAGCCTGTCTTACATTTTTTTTATAAATCTGACTTTAATATTATCTAAAGCAGAGACAGATTTATGAGTTACAACACAGAGAGGAGACCCACCAAATTGTGACCTGTGGTCTGCCCTGAAATAACTTTCTGTATCTCATCAAGATATAAGAACAACAAAACCTGTTGGAAGTCAAGGTTCTAGGGATTTTTGTGCACGGGGTGAATTATCAAGAATCCTGGAATTTCTAATTCTCTCATTACTCTGCTTTGTAATCATGAACTACTCCCAGTGTTCCTGACTACCTAGCTGCTTTCCTTCTCTTTTTAGACCGCCTCTGCTTGAGACCACATTCAATCTTGACTGTTGTCTTCTATGCCATCTGTGCATTTTCTTATAACACTTCTCTTGTACAGACCATGTTCAATAATGAACAGCCCAGCAAAGAGTTTTAAAGGCTTTCGTTTACTGGCAGAGAAGAACAGTGTTTTTATGGGATTCTACACAGGTCTTTTCTGAGAATGAAGTGAATGACTATTTCATCTGGAGAGAGGTGTTGATGGACACAGTGTACTCAGGCTTGGGGAAAGGAGTAAAATCCAAAGGGAAGGGGTAAAGAGCACTATCTTGAATAAGGAAGAAGATCAAAGTGGAAGAAGCCAGAGGAAAGCCTCCTGTCTCATTTGGTCCTTTTGATGACCCTGAAGTCCTAGCGAGAAAGAGCTCAGTGAAAGCACATACACAAGAGGCTTTTTTTTTTTTCCTCAGAAATAACTTATTTATTTGATTTAAAGGTCTAAATTAAAGTGTCGAATGTTAAAATGTTTTCTTAGATTGCTTCTTCTTTCTTTCCACAGTCATTTTTAGGTTATCTAAATGTCAAGGAGTTCAGAACAAACACTGACTGAAAAATTGCTGTGCCTGAGAGGGACAGAAATTTCAGTATCTACTGAGTCTTCCTACCTAGGCAGTAAAGTACAACCTCAAATCTGTCCATTAAGGTAGGTTTAAAAGACACAGTGCTTTTGTCTCACATGCTCACGATCTGGAGATTTGTCTGTGGGTCATGGCAGTGAGAAGATGCTCAGAAATGCACATGAAAATTCAGGAAGAGGTTGGAATAGCATGTGCTCTGTCAGACATCAATACAAAGCTTCTGTGTACCTTGTTCATGTCTCCACTTTTAATATTGCAAAGTCACTGGAATACCTTGGGTGGTTCCAAACCTTGATCTGTTATCTTGTCTCAAATTGTTCACGGCAAAGTTATATGTAATTGTTCATTGGCTAGCACTGCTCCCCAGTGTCCATAACTCTTATAATTCGTTGGTGTTTACCTCTCTGATGAAAGGTATATAAAGACAGCTGTCACTTACCCTCTTACCATTTGTTTGCTATGCAAAGCACACTAAGCTTTTATAGTCTCATCTTAAAAAAGAGGCTCTTTAATGGCCTTGTCTCCCCTGCACCTGTTGCAATTCATCGTAATTCAGCTTCATGAGGCCAACAGACCTGTCTCAGAGGTCATACCAGGGTCTTCAGCTCCAGTGATGTGTCCTTGTTTCGTTTCTGGGTTTTTCTGTGAGCAGTTCTGCCTGGTAATGCTTATTGACATGTTATCACCAACAGACCCACTCTTCTTCCTTCTCTTTCACTTCTTCCTCGTATCAGAAAAAAATCTGCCAGCCAGGGCTATGATTCAAGACCACCGTGTAGCACTTTCAGCTGCTAAACTTCACCCACCATAGTTTACAGAACATTCGGGATACTGAATTTTTCTGCACAATGAATCCACATTTCCATCCTGTGCCATTTCCATTTTCTTCAACCAACTTGTCCTTTTTTCCCCTCACTTCATTACTAGCAAGTAAAATAAGCTCACTCCTCCTTATACAAAAAGTCTTCTAAAATTTAAATCACAGTAATTTGCCCTTCAGTCCAATGTCTTATCTTCTGCTTAGTCAATCCTTCATCCATTTTACAGCACTGGTGCTAACCTCTGTCTTCTCTAACTAATCTGGCAATTCCCTGTCAGAATAACAAATATTTTTAGAAGTCATTTGATTTCTGTGTGTCACATAAGGAACATATGCCTGCTAACAAGTATGCTTACAATTTTAAGTGCAATCTGATGCATAACACCCTGCTAAATGAAAGGAGAATTAGAGCTGAAGCACAACAAACAAATCCTAAACTTAATTTGATAATAACGATTTTATCTGGAGCTCGGAGGAACTGGATCTTCAGCTAGTTTAATGATTTCCATTTTCCAAGGAACTTTGCAGTAGAGGAAGCAGCACCTTTTTAAAGGCTGGAGCAATTAATGCCACTGAATTTTTGCAGGGCACCTGTTTATGAATGCAACGGGAGACCGCACAGCAGGGAGCAGCGCTGGAACCCAAGGGAATACAGGGGAATTTCATAGGGAAGGGTGTGAACCTGTGATAGCCATTTGCACGCAAAAGCTGTTGGACCCATCCTCACCCCCTGCTGGCCCCTGGGTCCGGGCTATGCCACACGGGCCGGACGGAAGCACGGCTCCGACGCGGGCTCCCGGGGAGGCACCCAGCCTCTCCCATCCTGACCCGCCTTAGGCCAAAGAGGCTTTCTACAAACATCCATAAAAAGCCCCGCCAGCCTGCCTGTGACCTG
Organism: Callaeas wilsoni; assembly: GCA_013398955.1. Lineage (NCBI taxonomy): Eukaryota > Metazoa > Chordata > Aves > Passeriformes > Callaeidae > Callaeas > Callaeas wilsoni. Next base: position 36,082 of record VWPU01014417.1, on the reverse strand, counting down.
CACATCTCATTTCAGCAGCCAGCCAGGCTAAAGCTTCCCGGCTGATCTGGCTGTGTGTCCGCGCATGTATGCGTACGTATCTCACTTGAATTTGTAAACTATTCCTGTATTGCCTGTGCCTAGTGCTGGGCATTCATGCTTTTCTGTATTCCCATCTCCTCGGCGCCGGGGCAGGCGGTGGCAGCCCCTTCCCCTCGCTGGGCACTGCCGGCACTGTCCCGGGCCGGCTCCTTCCCCCGCATTCCCGGCGGACGGCGGGAGCCGGGCGGGCGGTGCGAGGCAGCGCGGCTCTCCCCGCCCCCGGCTGCCGGGGCCCTCCCGGCCCTCGGGCGGCGGGGACGGGCACGGATTTGGCGGGAGTCTATAAAAAGCCGCCGTGAGACGAGGCCGCCGTCCTGCCAGAGCCGCCGGTAGAGGCTGGGGCGCGGCGCCGGCACCGCACCATGATCAACCCCAACTACTACCCCTGGGGCTACGACAGCGACAACGGTGAGCGCGGGGCCGCGCCCGGCCCGCTCCTCCTGGCACCGAACACCGGGCAAAACGGGGGCCCGCTTCCCGAGGGAGCATGCGGGGGATGCGGGCTCCAGGCGGGCCGGGGCTGTGCAGGTGGCGTGGCCGAGGCCGCTTGGTTGTCGCTCGCAGGCGCGGAAGAGGCGAAGCTGGTGGAAGGAGAGGTCAATGGCAGGGGGTCTCTGAGTTAAATAAAGTCAGTTTTCCTACTGTTAATGTAAATTAAAATTTGATATAGCAATAAAATCCGGCATTAGGCTAGTCCTAATGCAGGAAGAGCAGTGCTGGGCTGCAGGCCCCTGCTGCCTGGAGAGGTTGGGGATATTGGTGGTCTCTTGCTCCTGCTCTCTCCTCTGCTGCCAGAAGAACAGCTCAGCATTGGTCAGGCTTTTTCCACATGAACTTCTTGGTAAAACCATGATGATAATTAAATCCACGTTTCATATTCCTGGGGATCAGTGGCCTTTTCTCATTCCAGATGAGTACATGGTGCCACATTTGAATCATTTGGGTATATCCCATCATATTTCTAGCCACTGCTGGACTTGGAGTATACACCTCTGGTTTTCTTCCTTGGCATACTATCAGTCTCCTACTAGTCAGTCTTGAGGTTGCTATAAGAGTTTAGGTTCAGTTGAAGGACTGGAAGTATCCAGTATTCCAGCCAGAAGTCAATCTGGTTGCTTTTTATACAGTGAAACTCTTCTTAGGGCATGAATAACAACCAGGCAATTAGTAATCTACTTAATAATACATTTAAATTATGTTCTATGCTTAAGCAAAGCCAAGGTTGCATTAATTGTAACAAGTATAATTCATATGTGTCTCTGGAAAAGATTTTCATTACACATCTCTGTACTTTTTTGTAGGACCAGATCAGTGGCATAAAAATTACCCTTTTGCGAAAGGACGCCATCAGTCACCTATTGAAATCAACAATAAAGAGGTGCATTATGATAGTTCTCTACTACCATGGTTTGCTAGTTACGATCCCGGTGCAGCTAAGACCATCCTCAATAATGGGAAAACCTGCAGAGTTGTATTTGATGATTCATTCGATAGATCAGGTCGGTTTTGTTTTCGTCTCTAACTGTCATTATATATAAGTGACTGTTTCTCAATTTGCATGGAAAAGCCTGTGCTGACTGTTCAGGCTGTCAGAAGGTTTCTGTGCACTGCCTGTGTGTGATGTACAGGTTTCTCTGACTGGTACCCTGTGCTACTGCTGGGAAAGGTCTGGGACTCCTTTTAAAGTTCATAGGTAAAGTCCTGGGGAATGGAGAGAGCTGCAAAGAAACTTGGTACTGGGTGAATTAAGGTGTAAGATAAATTTCTGGGGCTGCAAAAAGCCATTGCAGCTGTGTTGTTTTCCAGAATGAAGGAGGTCCAGGCTTTATCTGTGAGAACTGAATTCCAGTTTAGCTATTTTAGATGCCCAGCAGAACATCTTAAGTTACAATATTTAAAAACTCTATCCATGTAATTCGTGATAAACGAAGTAACAAACCAGATGTTGCCACAAGGTCACGGTATTTAATCAGTTAAAACTCTTTTTGGCATTCATGAGGTTTTGTCTTAATGAAGATTATAGGGCTGATAAATTTAATCATGTCAGGTTTAATTCCAAAATCTTTTATCCACTTGCAGCTATGAAAGCATACAGTGTACAGACTTAGTTCTTACCTGCATTAAAACTTCCTATTACAATATAACTAGGATTGACAGCTATAATTACTAGGAGAAATTTTACTAATAGATTGTTTCATGTTAAGTGTATATGGACATGGATTTAATTTAATGGATTTTTAACTAATTACTTGGGTTTCATGAAACTGAAGATCAAAATGTATGTAAACTGGACTAGTTAATATACTATCAAAACTCACAAATTACTATGCACTCAAGAGTTTTGTAACTTTTCTAGCAAAGTGGGAATTTTTAATGTTATTTGAAAAAAATATTGTTAATGTAAGATAAAATTATACACAAGTAAAGAGATGTAGCTGTGGCATATGAGATCTCCATGAGTATTACAATTTTTTATTATCTGTTGTATTTGTTAGAACAGCATCAGATATACCAGTGGTTGCAACTTCTGCATAAAAATGAAATTTTTGTAATTATTGTTAAAATAACTCAGATTCTGAATGGGAGGGAGCATCCAGGCACAGAAATCTACAGCATGGATGCAAGACTCACAACAAAGAGCAGAAAGTTTCAGAATGTTCTGAATATTTTTTCAGATGAACTGCTCAGTAACTGTTGTGTTTTGATCTCAGAAATAAAAAATGACTCACTGCAAAAAAAAAGTAGGGGTATATCTCAACTCTTTGAAGTCAAGAAACATTCAGTGTTTGTTGTTATGTCTCCTTTGTTATACCATTGCCTGCAGAGTCTGTGGGTGGCGTTCTTTCTCTAATGTAATGCTAATTGCAGGACGAATTCCACTGTGCATACTCCTACTGACTTGAACACATTTTCAATTTTTTAGGGTATGTACAGTGGCTTATTTTTTATGTAAAAGAACCACCAGCTGCACAAAACATACATATGCAATAGCAGTCATATAGGAATGAAGCTTTTATTCCTTTGGAACAAAGACATTCATTCTCTCTATGTCTGTCTATGTATCTATCACTCTGTCTATCTGAACTATTTCTGAGTTAACCAGAAAACTAAAGGCTTCATTTAATTCCCTGACTTTTTTCAGTTATAGTGGTCATACTCATATCTACTTCTGTCTAGATTTTCATTAGTTTGGATAAAATAGATTGCTGAATAAATTGCCAAGGTGAGTGATAAAATTAATTGCTTTGGATGTCTCCAAGTTTTACATCCGTTGTGTATTCTGTCAAGAATGCTTGGAGTATTCACAACTGGGGACAGTTTCTTAAATTCAAACAATTAGAGTGCCATCTAATGTAATTCAGGTATTATGTTCACAAAGGCCTTATTACTTTTATGTTTGGGGTTAGCCTGGTGGAAAGAATTGGAGAATTTATTTCCAGCTATTTATAAAGTCTGGTTGACTTTGAGAATCTGCTATAAAATGGAAAGCTTTGCTGACTTTGCTGACAGGTAAAGTTGTTGTAGGAGCAGTATCGTGCCTCTGCTGCCTGTCCATACAAGTTAATGGATTCTTGTGGACTCAGTTTCCTGTCTTACTGTACCGATGTAGATGGACCTTTTGCACTGTAAAATGATTGCAGGTGGGGGCTGGAGTCTCAAAATTAAGGAAAGAACTGCAAGCTGAAATAAAATCTTCTAGGTGGCTGGGCCCAGTAAAACACACACCAGAACTTGGGTACTTTGGCACTTGGGTACTGCTATGTTTTTTTGGCCTGATTGGCAATTCAGATACTCTTTTAGATCCAGCAGTGACCCAATTTTTGGTTTGAATTAGGGCTGAAAACTTATTTCCAGTAGCAGAATTCTTTTATTTCTAAAATTCCAAAAATACTAATGTCAGAGAGGTGTCCTGAGAGCTTCTGACTGGTGGAACTATGGTCATGATGCTGTATGAGATCTATAACTTCCTTACCGTGAATGACTCTTTGGCTTTTTTTGTAATACCTTGGTTAGATGGTTACACCAAAGTGTTTGATTGTTTGAGAAACAGTAAAGATACAAAAGTCTGGGAAGGGAACCCGGACAGAGCAGCTGGGCAGAGATGCACTAAGGCTAGGTCACATGGATGCATTCCTTCATCTTCTCTCTTTGTTTGTTGTTTTTGTTGACACTTTCTATGGACATTCATCAAGCAAACAGATTCTTTCTTCTTTTATTGGTTTTCAGATAGATGACATTTAAAGGCTTGGAGTACCTCAGTGCAGGCACACATTCTTACAGGGTTACCTTGAAGCTTTTCAGAATCTTTCCTATCAAACAAATGTGTGGCTTTGAAACTGGATGATGGAAAAACAAAAAATTAAGAGACAGTTGCTGTAAGAAGTTGGAGCTTTTTGCTAATCGACTCTTTTAGCATGACTAGGGCTTGTGGCCAGCATTTCCTCAAATACTCCTTTGTGGGAAATCTCATTTATTTTTGCAAATGAAATTTTGATTATCAGCTTCTGGTAAATAAAACATTCACTTGTTCACTTATTATAGAGTGAGGACAAACCCCAGTAACTCTAATTAAACCAGGGGGACGTCTGTCCATAGACATTCCAGTTTTGGTTGATTCCTTCAAAATCTTACTTAACATTTTGTCTGCTGAATTTACACTGGAGAAAACCAGTAGCTGTTACAAGAACAGCACCACTAAATCCCAGTACGTTTGTAGTTGTGGTCCATACGTACCACTCAATGGCTGTATTGCATAAGGCAAAAGGCAGCAAAGTTAAATTCTTCCTTCAGTGTAACAAAACGTCCATCATTTGTAGTGTCTGCATGAAGGTATTGAGAACTCCTGTATTTGGGTACAGGGAATTTAGGATTTGAGCTTCTGTTAACTTTGAATTTCCATTGTTAAAGTGCTTGACTTTCAATTTTCATCAAGGGCTGGCTGAGGCTACAGTTACACAGAGGACTGTCAGTTTTCTGCCCCTGGAGGTGGGGCAGCCACCTATTCAGCCCTACACAGATCACAAACAAAGATAATTTGGGAGCTCACTGATGAACAGGCTGTGATCAAGGGGCACAAAACTGGCAAAGATGTGGTACAGTGTAGGTGAGGATGGCTGGCAGGCCGACAGACTTCTGTCTGACACTTCTCTTTCCCAGTCTGTCCCTAAAAGAGTACAAAGTTCAAATAGAAACAAAAGTAATCCTGCTGCATATCTATTCAGTGCTTGCTTAAAGAAAATTTCAGTGAGAACTGAAATTTGAGTTCCAAAAGCTTTTAGGAAACACATTTTATCGCTGCAGTTAGCCAGACAGTTTCAGTACAGAGATCTTCTTCTGAGTAGAGGCTTTTTTATGACTTCTAAAATGTGACACTTATGTGAAACAGCTGTGGTTTCTGTACTGCACTGTTAGGTTCTATTATGAAGCAGCATAACAAAGGTAATGTGTCTTTTTAATTGTCATACAGTAGTACATTTATAATTTAATTTCATTGTGGTTTACCAGTTCATTTTATAGATTTGGCAGGATGTGAGATCATAAATCTTCTTAGAACAGTAATTTTTTACCACGTTTATAAACACAACTCATCTCATGAGTCCGCTTTGGTCTCTGTTGGTTTTTCCACCTGCCTTTCACAGTATGCCTTTACAGCAAACAGGGAGGGCATTTGTGTAGGCATAACCTTGCCAGTTTTACCTTAGTAAGGGCAAATGACAATTGACACTAGCACAGATTAACAACCAGACCCCTTCAGAAGCTGCTCAGCAAGTGGCTGCACATATTTGAAAAGCTTCTTGTCACTTTACTGTTGTCAAGGGCACCCAGCTAGCTAAAGTTAAGTGACTGGAGCAGCCATCTCCACTCAGTTGCATCAGACCTTCATTTTGCTGTGTCACAGAGTGAGAGACAGGGTCTTCTTGCCTTAGTTACATCCTTCTGTGCAACACTTGCCCTAGTGATTACTTTGAAAGTGAAAAAAGCCCATTCTTTTATTAGCCTGTTTCATCTCATGCTGCTCAGCTGATGACAGATCAAATAAAAGGTGAGCTTTTTTCCAGAACAGATGTCCATGTGTGTGTCCATGTAGGATTGTTCCGTGATAGATCATTCTTCATTGTGGATGTGTGGGGGGCACAGAATTTGGGCAAGGCTGACATGACATTTTTATATCTGGTATCAGGCACTGGTGGGTCACTGAGGGTGATGTGTGAACCCATTCAGAGTCAGTCACTGAGCAATGGGATGAGAGTTTGCAACAATAAGGCACCAAAAAAGGAGTGAATACTTTTCTCCCCTGTCTTCCTGAGCTGGTTTCTATATTGTTGCACCTGGGCCATGTTACTTTAACGACAGCAAGTTTAAGGGAGTTACATATTGGTAATTCTGCAGTGACTCTCAGATATTTAAAGTAAACATTTCCGGTGTAATAATTGTCAGAAAAATTTCCTGTTACATGTAAATAATAAACACTAACACTGCTGAAAAATAATGTCAAGATATCACTTCTTCTTTTATAAACTTTTATTTTATATTCTTTTTCTCTTATGTGGTTGTGCATTTTTATTTGCATAGTATTGAAAACAAAAGCCCAAGAGGATAAAGATATGTTTAGAATTTAAGTTCCAAAGCACAGGCTTAAAAAAAAAAATATTATCTTACTAATTTTGAGCTAGTCAGACATAGTTTGGGATTTTTAATGTTTTAAATATTGGAGAACTTAATTCTTGTAATGGTTTCGTTTACTTTTACCTTTTTAAAATGCAGGAAAATTTCATTTACTTACATTGTCATTTCATGTATTATATGTTTAATAATTCACACTTGTAATTAAAAGAAAGGAAATAACTTTTTGTCCTTCAGGAGATACTGTTTGCATCATTCTTTCTGCTTAAAGTGTGCTAGGTAAAAGTTATGTCTATTTATAGATGAGAGAAGCTGGAATGTGTTGGCACGAGATGATGCAGAGCTTCACTTAATGCCCAATCAAAAATGTCTACTCGTGGCCCATCAGTGGAAATAATGACATATTTTTACCTTTAAGTGGATTATTTGGCCTTACAGATCTGTTTTAATGGAGCATTGATGGCCTTGTCAGCTACTACTCTTACCCTGACTGTGTTCACCACAGTTCTGAATGTCTGTGGGAAGAAGTAAAAGGAATTTGTTGAGAATAACAGCTTGCTGAACTCATAGTGCTGTATTTCTTGAGATGATAATTGATTTAATTATTTTCAGATTGAAGGATATTTTTCTCTGGCATATAAAGACCTGTTCTTGAGAACTGCTCAATGTTTTATAGGAGTGCTATAACTTCTATCCTCAAAAAAAGTGAATGAGAATTGAGCATTTTTTAGTATTTGGTGAATGGAAAGATGTTCTTTCTATTTTATTGATCCTTTCAAATAGGCCACCTTCGTTTACAATATTATTTAAACATTGTAACATTGTTTAGAATACTGGATATCATTCATCACAGGCTGAACTTTTCTTTAGGAAAATAGCTTGCATTCTCAGTGATTTCTTTTCTAGTTTATTTGCTACTTTCTTTCTCCTCTTCCATAACCGGAGGGAGCAGCTATTAGAGCAGAAGCAGCATCAGTAATTTCATAACTTTTTAAACAAATAAATCATAGCCTGCAGTAAGATACACAATTTTGTAGTGTTTTGTAGGAATTTGTTTATCATCTAGCACTTCAGTAGTTGGTCTTAATCGTGGTTATGTTTGTGGACTTTCACGTAGGTAAATCCTAGATTCAATTCAGGGGGAGATTAAGACAGCAGTAAGATACACAATTTTGTAGTGTTTTGTAGGAATTTGTTTATCATCTAGCACTTCAGTAGTTGGTCTTAATCGTGGTTATGTTTGTGGACTTTCACATAGGTAAATCCTAGATTCAATTCCAGAGGAGATTAAGACAGCTAAATTTAGGTGTCTTATTGTGGGATTTTAAAAGGTGGTGGGTTATATCTGAACTGCCGTTTGAGGCAACAGAGTTGGAGTTTAAGGAGTCCAGAGAATAATTCAGGTCTGTTGAGTGTCTACCTTAAGGCAGACAGAATTACTCTAGAGGCTTGACTGTTCTGATTAGGGGTATATTCAGTTACCCAAACACAGGCATCCTGTGACATGTTTGATAACCTAATCTAGTTCCCCTTGCCTCCAGATACTGGTTTAGAATGTACAGTTCTTCCACAGATCCTGGACCACATCTCTCAGTCATGTCCAGATGTCTCTGGACTATTCCAGAAAGTACTAGGTGCACATTTATGCAGCTGAATTAAATCAGTGATCTCTAGTGACTGTAATGGAAGCCTAGACACAAAAGTTCTCCTCTGCCTGTAAGTGCATATAGCTGAAGGTGGCTGCCTGACATGTGGCTAAAATCTGTGCAGATTTTCAGAACATAGGGCATCTGTACAGCAAATATGTAAATATGTGTGTAAATATTGTAGGTACATGTGTATTTCATTTAAAAGAATTGGGAGATCCTTGGCTCTGATGCTGTTGCAGATTATCAATTGCAGTGCTGAGAGGTGGGCCACTTCCAGGAGTCTACAGGCTACGTCAGCTGCACTTCCACTGGGGCTCGTCTGACGACCATGGCTCGGAGCATGTTGTGAATGGAGTGAGGTATGCAGGAGAGGTAAGACTCACCACGTCTTGCTTTAAAACAAGGCGTAAAATAAAATTTGTCACTGTTGTTCTGGTGGGACAAAATTTGTCATTTGTCTGCTTTTCAGGGAGTTCTTTATTTATCTGCGCCTTTTTATTCTTACTCCCATCGATTCTTATAAACATGAAACGGGTTGATGCAATTCTCACAGCATGAGAAAAGAAAAATACTCTGTGAAACAAAAGTTTCCATGTTGTCAAACCATTATGGTGTGAAACAGCACAGCAAGACTGAATTACTCAGAAGCAATCCAAACTTACAGTATTCTGAAAATACAGAATTATAGTAGAAGTATAAAATTGCAGGGATAGAAAGGGGGAAGAATGAATTACCTTGGTTCTTCAACACTTTTTAGGATTGTAAAGAAATGTAGGCTAATAATATACATGAATGACATTCATATGGATTCTTTGATAGAATTGCTGTAATTTGAATGCCAAATGGAAATGAATCATGTATCAGTAGATGCTGTCTGAAGTGCATGTTCTACCTGCTTACTTAAGCAACTTTTCTTCAGCTTTAAGATGATATTCCGGTTAATTTTTTTCAATTTCTTATTCAGATATTTATAGTTTGTTTTAAAGCAAATAGTAGTATAATGTATGACAGATATAACTAATATATGACTTTGCTGTCCCTATTTTTTCCTTCTTTTTGGAAAGCCTCATTATCATTCTTTGTTGCCTCAAACTCACACAGTTATGTGAAGAACTGTAAATTCACCCTCTGATGGCTTGCTGTTGAATAATGGGGTTTTTTTACATGTTTTTCTTTGTTTGAAGCTACATTTGTTACACTGGAATCCCAAATACAGTAATTACCTTGATGCTAAGAGAAGAACTGATGGGATAGCTGTTCTGGCCATATTTTTGCAAGTAAGTAGAAGCATGCAGCCCTTCTTTGCACTGATACTATGGAGTTTCTATTCTTACAGCGTTACAAAAAAGCAAAACCCTTTGAGTATATTTTCTAGAGATCCTACCACTTTGAAGGAGTTGACTTTCAGTAATGTATCTTTTTGAAGTTATAGAGCATGAGTCATATTATTTCAAGTGGTATCCAGAACTACACACACTTGTCCCTGCAGCTATTGTGTCACTATGTGGCACATGGAATTGGGGCACGTGTCAGAAGTGTCCCTCTGACCAAGAGCAGTCAGCTGTGTTTTTTGCTATCTGGGGACAGATTTCAAGGACATGTATCTCTTCTAGCTTTTTCATGAAGTTTCTCTCAAACAACACTATGTCACAGACAATGCACGTTACTCATCCTTTTGTTTTTAAATCCTTTTGAGGGCATGCTGAAATATTAGCTGTTGCTCTCTCTTGTTTCATGCATATTCACTAGAGATAGCGCTAGAGATGGAAAGCTGAATGTCTTTTTTGAGATCAGCAATTGCAAACAGTATATCTGACCATGAAATCTGTGTTGTTAAATTACCTGTTTGCTATGCTAAAATTTCTGTACTGATACAATCCTCCCTTTGTATCATAGTATCTGTTGAGGTACAGACAGAGGTAGCAAACAGAAGACATAGCTTACCAAGCTGGGAGGAGTGATAGGTTGGGTTAATGCATTATAATTTTATATTTATTTATATATATTTAGATGCTCATACAGAAAAATAGAAGAAAGAAGAAAACTGATCAAGCAGAACTCCTTGCTTAGCTCACATTTTCTCCTTTACAGGTAGGGGAGACTCCCAAACCAGAGATGAAGAGAATTCTTGAAGAAATAAATGCTATCAAAACAAAGGTAATTATGTTGGACTTTTCCTTATAGGAAGATTGCTCAAAGTCTCAGGACAAAAAAAAAGTCACGATGTCTGACTTTCTAGTTTTCAAATTCTGCTCTGCAACATTTCCAGAATATATTTGGGAATAAAAACATAGGTAGCTTTTCCTTAACATGAAAAGTCCTTTCTTCTATTTACATATGAGCCTTCTTTGACTTTAGTGAGGCTTATGAGTTTGAGAAAATGAGTAATTTCCCCAGTCTTTACTCCCCTGAAAACTAAGCATGGAACCTTATTGCCTCAGTTGGCAGTGCCAAATAAAAGGTGTCTTTGGAAACTGATCCATTTGGTCTTAGTATATAGGCTGCCTAATGGATCTCTGGAAATGCCACTGACTACACCTTTGTGTCTTCGATAACATTATGTGATCAATCTCACATTTCATAGGCTGTCTTGCTTATTATTAGCAGAAGTATTATAAAAGTAGTACCTGTCTCACTTTGTTATATGATGACCTAATCCAATATTCAATAGATAGAAAGAATTTCCGTAAGAAAGGAGGCCAGAAGGAGGAGTATTTCTGCACAGAAGTGAGTGAAACACATTGGTACTGGACGCCGCTGCACATGAGTTAGCTCAGGTACAAGAAGTAGCATCATGGAGTTTTCTGTTTCATCATGCTTCTCTGGGCCCATCTGTGAGGGTCATTCAGTCCACTTTTCTTCACACTGCATCATTGTATCTTGTGTAGATCTGTGCTTACTTTCCTCAGTTCATACATTGGACGTATCTGAGTCACTCCCTGTTTCTTAAAATAACAGAGCTGCAAACTAATTTTGACTAGATCTGTTGAAGAGTTTTCTGTTCGGTTTTGTGTTTTTGTTTTTGTTTTTATGTTAAAGGGGAAAAATGCTCCGTTTCCAAACTTCGATCCTTCAATTCTTTTCCCTAAATCTCATGACTACTGGACATACCATGGATCTGTCACTACTCCACCTTGTGAAGAGTGTGTTACCTGGATTATTCTTAGAGAGCCTATCGTAGTCAGTTCAGACCAGGTAAACTTCCCCTTTCTTTTTACTTACATGCCATAACCCGAATTTATTCTTTTGACAAGGAAAAGATTCACTGGATTTGTGAGAAATTACAGGATTAAATGGAGAGTGAAGAACTAGCCCACATCCAACACCATGGTAGTTCAAACCCACAGACGTCAGAGAGCTTTTTAAACCAGTAAAAATGTACCACAGTGTAGATGGTAAGAGTTTTCTTTCAAAAAACATAATTTATCAGAATACAAATGTAATGGGATTGGTGATTCTGCCTGCCCTGTATTGCAGATGAGAGTGCAAGTTGAAGTGTTGAATTACACACTTGATACCCATGTTTCTGGAAGGTATACCAGCTAAATTTTCACAAACTGGAGCAACATCAGCTAACTATAATTTATTGTTAACGTCAAAAACTTCTTTGGTCACTTACTATAAAGAAGTATTTCTTGTTAATTTCCCCTCCTAATTTCCCCCCCAATCCATTTATCCCCTTCTAATTTCCTCCCAATTCATACAAGTCAGTTTTCTCATCTGAGGTTATTCCTCTAGTCAGTAGACTATACCAAAAATTTCAAGGCTCCAGGATACAAAGCACAAGAATATTAATCAAGGGAATGACATATTATGTAGGTATTATATTTAGACACATAACTTTTCATTTCACATTTTCAAGATGATAATGTGTTCAGTATATTCGTTGATGTGCATGTTATCACAAAAAGGAAATATTTTATTTTCTAGTACTTTGTATTTATGTGGCTCTTTTTCTTTTAAGTAATACAACTCAGGTATGATGAGAACCTTAGCTGGCAGTAGGTGGAATATGGTAGTGTATTCATATAACTTACAGCTTAATTTTCAGAGCTTATTGAATTGCTCTGCCTCCTGTTTCCTTGCCCATCTGAAAATTAAAATACGAGGGCTATTTTAAAGTGGGTACTTTTGTGAAAAATACAAATATGGTCTGATTTGTTTCCACAAAATTAATCATCTTAGATCTTTATATTACAGAAACTCAGCTGCAGAATTTATTAGGAAAAGCGTAGTCATTATTGAGCACCTTTGATTTCAAATGCATTTTTAAAGAAATAACTAATTATTGATCCAGCTTCATGAAAAGACTTTTTGACTACTGTTGTGTTTGGGTCATGGTCTTTTTCTCAGCCATTCTAAAATCAGTGAGTTTTGGGAGACATGCAGACTCTTCTTTAACTATCCCTCCTGTAGAAAAAATGGAGCTTTTAAGTTAAAGATGAAATTACTGCATAAAGACGAGACATTGGCGCTTACCCTGAAGTAGCTGCTTTTCAGGCAGAATTGGCAGCGTGTGTGAGTTATTGTTTAGAAATACAATAGAAATACTTCCTTCACTACAGAGTGCCAGCACTCTAAATAATGTATTCATAAGAGGATTGTGTTGCCAATTATTTCTAATCCTAGACAGTGTACTACCATGGCAGCCTCATTAATAGTGATTATTTTAAGTGTGTGTGCATTTGTGGTGGATTTCTTGGATGCTTTTGCAGCCAGATGGTAACTGTATATTAGCCACAAAGGGAAGTGCAGTTGCTGCAAATCAGTGCTCTGCAGGAAAATCAATTCACTAGAAGTCCCAGTGAGATACAGTGTGGGTGGCCTAGCTGCTCAGATTACTTTTAATGAAAGAACAGGAATTTAACTGTGGAATAACTCTGCCTAATTGCAGACTAATTTTTTCATCTTTATGTAATCATAGCCTGAATACATGTTGGTTTTTTACTGAGTAGAGCAGATCTTCCGCAAATAATAAACCCTAGCACTCTTCTCCAATAGTAATTTATCAGTATTAACAAAACTGATGGACAATTTTCATCTCTTCCTGTACAAATTATTCCTCATCTGAAATCTGAAATTTAATTTCAGACTATTAATCCATTGCATGCATATTATGCTGGTTATAAATGTGACCTCATGATTGTTCAGGCAGACTGAGATGCCTGACTTTTCTGAGCTGTTCAGTGCAGAGTAATGCTGAGATGTCCAAGCTAGCTCAGTCCATAAACTGGAATGGGTTTAATCACAGTGAACCTAAGTTTTACAACCTAGACAGAAGCTCTGCTTTTTTGGCCTTGAAGTATGTACTGAAAAGTAGATACATGAGCTTATTGAAGCTCCTGGAGAACAAAGGTGATGCCTGCCCTGCGTGGGGCTACGTTTTCAAGTTTACGTGGGAACTGTGTGTGTACTTTCCACAGTAAGTCCTTCAAACAGGGACAGGTTCAAGTGTCTGAATCACAGCTGATGTGCTTTGGGTCTAGTGTAGTGCATGGTAGCGACAACAAATGAATATATGGTATCTGTATATGTGTTTCATCCTTTGAAAATCAGAAAGCAGTAGAGAAAGAATGTTAAAACAGTTTTGATCATTATGGCCAGAACTCTTCATATGGTATCCCTCAAAAAAAACCCCACACCTTGGTATGGCCAAGGAGAGTCAAGCTGCAGACCTTGTTTACAAACCATTTGAAACTTTGACCAGCCTCACGATGTAATACAAGTCTTTATCCAGGTTTAAACTACTGTTATTAATAATGAACTTCTTGTGTCACTGCCGCAGAATATATCCTCTGCTGCAGACCTACCATGGAAATGAACAATTAGTTTATAATTCAGCTTTAAAACCTTGCAGTTCTAAAGGATTCTTAACAATCAGGCACTAAGGCAGGGTAAGAGTAGGAGAGGTTTATTAGAGCATGCGCTGCTGTATTCACATTTTCTGAGTACTTCCCACAGTTTCTGTGACTGTACACAGTTCTGTAGACAGTACCTAAATGACATTACTTTTCACAATCCTGTTCAAATAGGACCCATTTTTCTGTTTTGACTATTCCTAAGAATATCACTGCTAGGAACAGAACAGAGTACAGTTCCTGTGGTGGTGGGATGAAGGACATCTTCACAACTTTGAAGGAGACTTTCTTCCACAGCTTGACCAGCCTCCTTAGTTTAATTGTTGGGCTGTGGATTTGATCCCAAAGGATTTCCATCAGGACACTTCAACTTTTGCTCTTTTGCAGATGGCGAAGCTCCGCAGCCTCTCCAGGAATGCCGAGAATGAACCTGATCACCCCTTGGTTGATAACTGGCGCCCAACTCAGCCGCGGTATTTCAGGATGGTGAGCGCGTCATTCCTCTAGGACCCGGCTCCTGTTGGGTGGCTCTGAGAGAGGCAGCCTCTAGAACTAAGAAGCAGTTTTGTTTTGGGTCCTTTGCTGCACTTACACCGAACTCCAGCTGTAGGTCTGGAGGCTGAAACTTGAGTTGTGGAATGAGAATTTCACTTTCAGAGGATAACATTTATTTAGGCAAATCCTACTGTTAAAATGGAAGTAGAGAATCTGTTTGGTTCTTCCTAACTGCTTTGACATTAGCTTTCTTAATAGTTCAAAGGAAGAAAGAAGATGCTACTAATAATTACAAGACAATTTCCTATTGTGCACATCTCTTGATGCTTGTCTGATTGTGTGCTAAAGAGGTTTCAGTTAAGAGAAGTAATTGTTTACCCCATTAAAGACATATTTTTCAGTAGTTGTTTTCAGCATTATCCATATCCAGCTCTGAGCTGCACCAGTTAATCCACAAGACATTCTTGGAAATTATAAACTCTTTTGGTCTTTGATACGTAAAAGATGAAAGAATAGGAAATTGTGTTATAATGATTCATAAAGAGCTAAACTTTTGCTTTCTTAAAACAACAGACAGGTGAAACAAAGGTCTGTTCTGAAAACCGTATTCACTGAGTTATATGTAGTTAAAACTATGGGAAGGGGGAAGAACTATTTCTGTTTGTGTCACAACTGGTTCGCTTTATTAAAAGACTAATTTCCATTTTAATTTTGTAGCAGTCAAGGTGACATGAATTTTATGAAGTTGGTCTTTGTATCCTTCGTATATATTTTCTTCATGTGTGCAAATGGCTTTTCTGTGTAAAAAAGGGTGTTTAAATAAGAAGAGACCTTAGTCTTTTTAATTTTTATTTTAAGACAAATTCTCATTTCATGTACAAATGTCATCAATCCTGCTGTTAATGAAATTTGTGCATAAGCATCTGAAACCACAGTTGGATTCTTAATGAAAATGCAATTCACCCATGTGTTCTTGTTTCTTGTTTTGGCATAAAGAACAATGAAACAGGATTGTAAGCCTGTAATTTAAATAACACTATTTCTGCATTAACAAATCCAACAATAAACACATTTACTTAAGATTTTTTGTTCTATAGTTTTTTTACTATTTAGAAACATGTAAAAGTAAGGGAGTTTTAAAGAAAGACTTGTCAATGTCCTCTGTATTATGTCTTTATGGAAAGGGATGTTGCATAGTATCTCTTTCAGATGTTTGTTTGAACTACAAGAGTACTGATTTCACATGACACCTTAAGTAGCTACATCCTTGAGACATCCACACATATTTTTTTCGTGAGATCATCTCTATTCTGATGATGGCTTTCTTGCAACATCATATGAATCAACTTCACAAGTTGATTGCAGAGTGGAAAAGTTCAGTCTGTATCCAAACCCACTAAACTGAAAGGTAATTTACACTGAGCTCAGGAAATACAAAGCAGGTGCTGCTCTGGCAGTGGCTGGATTCTTGGCTGCTGTGTTCTAGGGCAGGAGGATGTTGCTGAGCTTGTTGATGGGAGAGGGTTTATGTTCCTTCATTACAAAAAGACAAATTGAAGAAAAAATTGTTATTCCAAAATGCTTAGTTTGCTGCGAGTTACAAGGTAAGTTGTTTTATAAGGTGTTTTATTAAACTGAGTTGCATATCCTAGAGCAGGCTCTGTACTGTTTTTCTTTGTAATTTATGGTATTGCAAGTCCAGAACATGTCATCTCAGGGGTTTTTAATGATATGGTGGTTTCCCAGTCACACTTTGCAAAGGAGCTGTCTGGGTGACATAAATGAAGCTGAGGTAAGCCTCATCCTTCAGAGCCATGTTTATTAACTTGAAAACTTAAAAGTTGAAGTACTCTCTTTTAAGAAAGTGTCATGTGACTCTTTCATGCAATTGATTTCATATTATCTGTGTTTCTAATTAGTAAAAAGTAGACTAAATTAGGCCCAAGAGAGTTGCAGATAGGAGGAAGTTTGTGAAAAAGGGTTTTGGCAGTTGTTTTATAGACCCTGTCCCTATGTTCAGGGACTGCCAGAAGTAATGATGACAGATCTAGAAAACAATGGTTCAGCAGGCATCAGGGGAAAAATGGAAAGAGTAGGAGTAGAAGGAAAATAAAAAGCCAAAGAATGGGGGTGGGGGCGCTTCAGGGACCCTGTGAATCACTGTAAGCTGAACATATGAGGAGATTAGGGATAGCTTTGAAGGCAGCAGGGAGAAATGTGGGGTGCCGTGAGTCAGTGTTTAGAATGTGCTCATATATTTTCAATTTTCTGCTCTCTCTGGCTGTGTTCATTGTTATTCTGCAGAGGTTACCCTTCGCTTTGCAGCTTTCCCCAAGTACAAGAAAAATTAATCACTGGTATGACTGAATTCAGATCATGTAGTAGTAACATCCATCATACCTGCACATTTGCACTGCATGGTGTAACACTGCATTGCAGGAGCAGGGAGCACTGGGTCTAGAACTACCTGGTGAAAAGGAAAGACATCCAATTTTCATGTTGGTGGGGTAGAACACAATGAATTACTGCTGTACTTGACTTCCATACCGTGTATGCCTGACTACACTTGGTGACATCAGTGCTAATTAGGACCAGCCCCTCTGAAACAGGAACGCAGCCATGAGACACGCAGCCACGCCACACAGCTCGTTGGCAGCCCCTTCTCCGAGTTACATCTCATCTGCTGCAGAGGTCAGAAATGACATGGCCGTGCTCTCTGGTGCTGTGAGTCTTCCTGAAACCTGAAGCATTTTAATGATATGGCTGTACCTGCGTCCATGCCACTGACAGTCTTGAACATGAGCAAGAAGGTGCTGTGGAACAAAATGGCAGCTGCACTAGCACCAGAGATATAATTACGCTCTTCAACAATCACCTTCAATAAGATCTCCCCTTCTAAACTTCATCAGACTAAAAGATATACATGGTAAATGTGTGGGGAGTCCATTTTCTTATGTTTCTCATTGGGAACCTCTTCTCTAGCCCCAAAATTGTATCCTTGGGTTACCTGTCTGCAGCTGGGCAGGAAGCCATCAACCTGCAGTCTCACTTTGTAGAGCTCTCTGAGGCTGGCAAGAGGAGGTAGATGTAGATAATCTAAAATTTTATATAAAAATAGATATAGGTTTTAGTGTTGAAGAGTCAAAATTCAGGTGATGGGTATTTCTGAAGAATTTAGACTCACTGAATCTTTAGATCAGGATGAAATTTGATTAAATCTGATTTATTTTACATCCATATTTATGCCTATTCTTTATTTCATTAGAGTAATCTATATAAAAATGATCAGATCTTTAGCCTCTTTCTTTTATCATAAATAAGATAGTATTTTGCAGCATGGCTGTTAAGACCATGAGAAGAATTCTGAATTGTTTTGCTCAGATTTCAGATTTGGGATCACAAATGATTACTGGGATAGATGCTCTGTCCTGCTGTCCTGTGTGGCAGTGGTGGCAACTCACTGGAGCTGAACTCCACTCTTGGAAGTGGGACAGTTACCTGTCTTCAGCTGGGAAAGCCACCCCTCCAGAAGGGCACACGGCAAATCCCTAGTCACAGTCATGAGGATGCATCATACCTCTAAAAGAACATGCTGAAGTTTGGCTTGGTTTGGAAAATGTTTCATTCCCTCACCTCAAAGCCGTTTTTGCCACTGAACAGACCTATGCCTCAGTGTTTTTACAGTTTTGTCTGTCTGTGTATATGTATATATATGTGTGTATCAATATAGACATAAAACATATGTGCTGTATAAATACACATTCTGCTGCTGATTTTGGTTAATGTGCTGTAGCATTTTGACTGAAACTACAGATAATTTCAGACTCAAGAGAAAAAGCATCCTTCTAGAGAAGTTAGTGTGCTTGTATCAAACTTATCTCTGGCTGGCTGCCTGCCCACACCTAGCTGTCTTCCAGAAAAAAAGTAGCTGCGGAAACAGCTCCTTTTCCCTCCTTTTCCAAGAATAAAAGAACTCTTCAGTTTGGAGTTTCTGAGATCACTGTGGCCATTAATCGCCTTTTCTTGCTTGAAAATGCTTGCTTCAAAGCCAAAGAGCACACCTGCTGATCAGAGACTAGTGCTAGCACTTGGATTCCCAGTTTCAGGTTCCAGGTCAAGAGAAAGAAGTCTGTGAAGGGCCTTGAAAGTCACAGCGAGTTATATGTGTTTAATGTGACAAAAAAAGACAGTCAGGATTCATAGAGGTTGTGACACAATCCAGAGGACAGAACAAGAAAATGACATTAGCAAACAGTGGAAAGGTTATGTTTGCTGGTGCTGGAAGAAAGGACATGGCAGCAGTGAGGGAGGGTATGAGACACTGAGAGCCTCAGCTGATTTTGAGCTGGTTGGAATAACAGACTTTGCACCCAATATTTTCTAAACACCAATGCTGTTGCTGAATAGTATTTGGTTCTTTGCTCCATTTAATTTCAGAATTGCCTTTCTGACTTGGTTGTTTTTTGGTTTTTCCAGTTTGAGCTTCTCTTGTAGCAGTTCCAACCTATCCTTTGATTAGATTTTATTACTCTCTAGAACTAAATTTTACCACACCTTCAAACCACACCTCTTAGGATGTTACTACTTGGCATTACTATACAGAATCACGTTCTTAGGCATCATCTTCTGTTCAAGGCAGAAGTCCTTACTATTCCTTTATTTACTGTTCCACTGCTTTCTTATGTATTCCCACACAAATGACATGTAGGAGGGACATTCAAAACCATGAGTTCATTTAGCCGGTTTTGCAAACACCTCTAAATTATTTCTTCCTTCCCATTCAAATGCTGAGAAGGACATAGAAATACTGTCAGTTGAGAAGGAGCTACTTGCTTTAATGACTGTATCTGGACCAGGAATACTGGGAGGAAAGTCAGTTACTTAATTGAAAGTTCATGAACCTTTGAACAGTGGTCCTGTTCCTGCTTGAAATGCTCTGACCTTTGCTATCATGTTTCTTCTGCAAGGTGCCTTATTAGATAAGTTCCTGCTTTAAATCCTTGATGGATTTAATGATACAAACAAAGTGCTGCAAGTAGATGGGAACTCTTGACATATCTAGTTTCTACATAAATTGACTATTTTGGGTCACTCTGCTAATGATAAGTTCTGCGATAAGTTCTGCAATAAGTTGACATGCAGGATATTATTCCTAAGTGCCTTTATTAAAACTGGGTAAAGTAGGTTGCAGTTCCAAAGTAATTTATAAGCTTCAGAAAGAGTAGCTGAAGAGATACTTGCACAGATGCCTTAGGAGAAAAACTGTAGGTACCTGTATTAAAGTGACATGTCTTTATTTTGCCCATTTAATGATAAAGGCAAAACCAGAGACAGACAAACTGATAAACACTCTGTTAATGCTGCCCACGGTGACCAACCAACCGTTATAAACTTCCTTACTGCTTAGGTATTGATTAGCTTTCTGTACATCTCCAGTGAAAGCTAACACTATTGGGCCATTTGTAAGCAATTCATTTTGCAGCGAGCCAGGGTAAAATCCACGACACACAAATTTCAGAAGCCTCTGTGACCTGTGAGAATTGTCAGTGGGAATGATTGCTCTGTCCTGTCTTTGAAATGGCCGTGCAGCAAACCCAAGGAAGGTCACAGCCCTTCCCCAGAGGGGGCCTGGATGGGTCTCCTCCCATCTTCTTGGCTGCTCCATGCAACCTGCAGGAGAGAAAAAATTTGATACAATTCCTTTACCAAACTTGGCCAATAGATTCAAACACGGAGGGGCCAACTGCCAGACACATGCACATACGGATATGCAAAAGAACGTTTTGGTATGCAAAACGACTTGTCAGGTCTTAATCAAAATGGCCTTTATAAAGAACAGAAAAATATAAGCCTGCTCACCTGAAATTTCATAATTGTAAATATGTTTCTGTCTCTTATAGGATGACAAACACACTATTTCTGTGGGCTTATTGTTTTGCTAAGATTTATTAATAAAAAACTAATAATACAACTTCTGTAGATATGAGCTGAACACAAAGCATAAGATAATGCACTTAATTGGTGGTATAGAATAAAGAGTGAGCTTGTTTTGCTTAGTGGTTGTTGTTTGAAACTGGTAAATTCCTGTTCGTTGTTACTGAGAATTTAAATCAGTCTCATTTCCTCCCTGCCTGGTTCTCTTGTAAGGAAATAAAAATAATGAGGTTCTTTAGAAGAGATTGATAATAGGCAGATCCTTCTAGACTGGTGTTTCAGGAGATGATACTTTCCAATATATATATATTTTTAATAATAAAAATAATAGTCAGGGCAAATTCTTAGCTGAAGCACATACTTCAGCAATATGAAAGAGAAAGTGTGATTGAAATGATGAACTTTTTGTGAGGGTCACCTTTTTTTTTAATTTTTCATAAAAATAATTCTATTTGTGTCTGCATAAGGCCATTAAGAAAGAGGAATGAATATCAGTAGCTACACTCTTCCCTATTACAAGCACATCCAGGCTGCTATTTGACCCTCCAATCTGGCAGACCAGCTCTTTTATAGCTTTTTACTCATGACATTGGTGTGGGAGGTTTCTGAGGCCAGGGCCCAATGTGTCTGAGCAGCTGTTCTTCTAGGGATCACTGATGATCTTTGTGTGAAAAAAGGTGATTCACTAGAAGATTAAGTGTATATTTGCCCTACATAAAAGTCACATAACTGACATATATCCCTTTGTTTACTCTGGCAGACCTAGGCAGGGATGTAGATGGGTTTCACCTCTGATAGTTCAGTGCCTCCTCAGTGTCTTGCTCTGTCCAGCCAGGCCAGGATGAGTTTCCCCCAGTGTCTTTATGGAGTGCAACGTAGCCCTGAGGCTAACACTTGCAAAAGTATTCACTCAATGAGTGGAGCCCAGTGGCTCAAGCCACTAAGGTACTTCACGGCCTTTGGCAGGTTCTTCTTTTCATCTTTACATTGGAATACAGAAACTAGTCTTAGGAGAAGGCATGTAGAGTCCTGCCAGTGCTTGGCCCAAGAAATGACTTATGATAAGCAGTCACTGAGCATAATGAATGCAGCACCTCTGGGAACTGGGAGATGGGTCTCTCATCCATATGAAAATCCCAGCTGTCCTGGTAAGAGAGTTGAGCATCCTTTTTTCTCCCTCTCTTGCTCTAGACCCATGAATATTTGAAATTTTTTTTCAGGAACTCACCAGCTTCAGCTCTTGGAGGACAAAGAATCTCAGGACCTAGTTAGCAGCATATGCACCTTGGCTGGAAAAAGTCTTGTGTGTGAACACTCTTTGGCTGGACAGCTGCAAGGTCTCATGCATGCAGAGTGTCCCAGCAAAACTTTTTAAAGAACAGTGGAAAAATCTGATTTAGAGAAGGTTTTGTTCTGCACTTTGTATTAGTTTGGCTTGAAAAAAATGCTTACTATGTGGCTGCTTCTTGGGTCTATCAAGAAACACGGCACAATTCTGAGCCTAGGTATGTTTATTAATTTGCACGCTGTTGAAACACGAGGTGCCAGGGCAGCTGTCTGTCCAGATATGAAGGCTTCTCTATTCGCTTTGCAGAATTATTTTTACTTAATTTTTGTACTTCTGCAGCTATATTTGGCTAAGATTTGTTGGATGTTTAGCTGTAAACAACAAATATACGAGAAGAAAATTGATCTGATAGCAAATAATCTTACCTACTAGAATTGCAATTGTATTTTTTCAAGGTATTGCAAGATTTTAGTTAATGGATTTTATGTTCTGTATGTCTAGGCAACGTGTGCATTTAAAATTGTTTGTCTCATGAATAAAGTTGAGATATTAGCACCCATTGTTTGGGTCCAAGCCCTGTCTCCTGAGCACAGTCCCACTGAAAGTCTTTAAGCACAAAAGCTATTTCAGGGTTCCTAGGAGTGTTCTGCTCCACTCTCCAGTGGCGAGCTCTGAATGTGCAATGAATTTCAAGGATATCCACCCTGTGATAATTTGTTGAAAATGGCTTCTCTGTAACAATAACACAAACAGTGGACATTTTCACCTCTAGAAATACTGGGGTTTAGCTTTTCTGTTCTTAGTTTCTTCAGGGGTGCACTACACTGAGTAGTTTTCCACAGCAAGTAAGGAATGTGGATTCAATTTCTTGTTACCAGCTAGGCTAGAGCTGATAGATCTGATATATTACAGCATTATTCATTAAAAAAAAAAAAAAGAGAAGACACAGGTATTGGTGTTCTTTTTTGGAAAAAGCTGCTTTTGTGTTTGCATATAAATTCTATGTGTCTCCTAACAGATCTTGCACTGAAGATTACCAGCTATACTCCTTCTGATAGAAAATATGGATACTGGCAAATTATAGAAATAGATTAAAATTTCTGATAATTTCTTAAGTTTATAAAGGGTTATTCCTCTGTTACTCTCAGTAAGCAGCATGGTCTTAAGCCTGTTCTGACAAATCAATTGGTTTTAAGGACTGTGAAGAAATTACAGCCTTGCTTGCACTACTAGCCTTGACATTTCATCTTAGTTCTTTGTATCCTTAATTTCCTATTTTCTTCCTCTGAGCTATTCCACTGTGACTCCGTATTCTCTTCAGATTTCAAGGGAAGGTTAGTATCTGTCAAACTTAAACTTTGCCTTGGGAGACTCACCAATCTGCTGGAATTTCCCAGTGAGTCTGGAGTTGATAAATAAGCTTAGGTCAAACTTTCAATCCTGGATTACTCCAAGCAGGCCGTGCCAAAGATCAGATCAGACAGATTTTCATTTTTGACTGGAGCCTTGTGCAGACAGATCAGATCAGATTTTCATTTTTGACTGGAGCCTTGAGTTTCAGCAAGCACACCATTCAAGTGAGTTCATATGAAAGCATGGCAATAATCACCTAAGGAAAGAGAGTATGCACTATGCATGAGCCCTGCATGCTTTTGTTTTAAAGGAAGCAATTACAACTGGAGTGCAACACTTTTTTATAGAAAGGTTGAGGGTCAACGACCCTCATGAAAGAGAATGAGATTGAATAAATGTTTAACTATAATTCGGATTTTTAGGAGGGTTACCTTGTACTGACATGTACAGTGATTTATGTAGTGCATGGCATAACAAATCCCAGACATAAATTTTCTTCTCAGACACTTATCAACATAGCAATGAGAGATCATGTTATTGCCAGCAGAATTGCCACATTGGGATGGCAACATTTATCACCTCAGTTCATGGGGGTCACATGGATTGCAATTCAAAAAGTTAATACAAACATATATAGAAACACAAACATGCATATTAAAGTACATAGGGAGTCTCACTGAAATCCATAATTTTCAAAAGATAAGTCTCTAGTATCTTTTATAATAATTTTATTTACTTTTTTAAGGTCATAGCAAACTATTTAGCAACAGTTACACTTGCCTTTTTTTCTAATTTGTAGATCCCGTATCCAGAGAGAGAAGAAGAGATGGAGGCAAGGAGATTCAAACTCAGATAATTATAACAACATGTAAGCTGAAGGACTGAATTCCCTTTTCAAGGACCTGGTGTAGCTGAATAAGAAAACTGGGTATGAAAAATAAAGAAGAATAGTTTTCATTTCCCTGTTAGGAAACTCCAGCAGAGAAGCAGAGCAGATTCAGCTCTCTGAGCTGGCTGGAAGGACATTTGTGCAGATGGGATCCAGTGTTTCTTCTTTACAAATGAAGACAGAGGGAACCACTGGGCTTACCAGGTTCCTTAGCTGCTAGTCTGAAATCTGTTGCTTGGCAACTCCCTTTTGATGTGCACAGCTCTGTTGTTGCACCACTTTGAGCCCTCATCATTACCAGTCCCAGCACCAAACACTTCAGGCACTGAGATATCCCCACCATGTAGTTTCTTTGCATATCACAGTCCTGATATTCCTGCCACATGTGGTGGAAATCTCATTACAGGTCAGGTTAAAAAAAAAAAAAAAAAAAAAAGTGTTTCAGATTGTGATTAATCTTCAAGCATTTTATCTAGGATGAGGCAGCTAGCTTGTATTTGTTATTAATTACTCACATCTCTTTCTGCAATAGGTGGGCCTACCAGAGGTCTCCAACACTTCGATCCAGAAGGCAACTTTCATGCTTGCTTGCCTCCAGGTTTTTGGTTGAGTTTATGCCATCTCTCATTTCTGACACAAAATCATTGTATCTCAAAACAGAAAATGCCATCTGCTGAATGGGAAACTGAATGGTACAGTAATGTCAATGCTACTGCTCTTGTCCATACTCAGGGAAGGAACTGCCATTCAAAAAGTACTGTTGCAGACTTAGAGAAATCAATATAGGCTGGTTTTTTCTCTCAGAATCCTTTGCACTAAAAGTTAGTAGCAACAGGGTAAAAGCAGTTGTAACTGCCATGAGTCCCACACGAGTAGCCCATTGGGGCCCCCATCGTCCCAGAAGTATGTGGCCAGGCAGGTTCATGGAGTGACTCTCTTTGACTTCAGAAAATCTGGATCAAGCCTGAGGGCTGTAGACAACTTCCCTGATGATCACAGTCTCCCACAGGGCTGTCTGGAGGAGATAAGCTGACTGGTACAGGACAACACAAGGCTGTCCAAGGGATGTCACTGCAAAAGCTTAGACATTGCACTTCAAATAGCTCCCCGATGGAACGCAGATCCCACTCTGGGATAGCCTCCTTTGGTGACTCACTTGTAGCAACCGCTCATTAGTTTGTCCCAATATTTTCCATTTTCTGCACTCCAGTCTCTCCAGCTCTTCTCACTCGCACACATCTACCCAGACACATTCCCACAGAGCCAGGCATGAGGCTGCAGTGAGCTGGGAAAGCTGGTGGTGAGGAGAAGGTGGCACGACCATGTGTCAGAGTGGGACAGCCTTTTCCCTGCCCCTGGCAGGCAGGAGTGTCTGGCACAGTGGGGCAAGATGCCAGGAGTGAGCAACACATGGAGGCTGTCTGGGATGTCAGCAGTGCACTGGGGCATCAGGGAAAAAACCCTATGGTTGCAGGGGTAATATCCCCTCAATAAATCTGTTTTAAAAAAAGCAAAACCCCTAAACAATTCATTACCATACTACAGAACTAGAGAAAGACTCCACAGGAGTCAAACTAAAGGAGCTCAAACCAAAGAAACCAGTAACTAGTGGACATCAACTGGGAAAAAGACCCTTCTGCAAACACAAATGAAGGAGAAATCCGACAACTTAATATTTTACTCTGTGGCTTCAAGAAACCTACCTAGTGCCTGACATTTAAAACATTAAAAACTTTAGAGATTTCAGATAAAGCAGCAAAATACAATCAGTGAAATTTATCCATTTGTCAAAATATCGAAGTTGCTTTTTAATAAATTCCTTGACACTGCAGCATTTTTATGATCCTTTCAGTGGCCTAGTATGTACACTTGGATGTTTTTCTTCTGCTGCATATCTGGGAAGAGATGAGGAAAACTGTACTTTCGCCACAATGCTCACAAGATTTTGAATATTGCCATCATAAGTTAAAACATATTAATTGTTTTAAGTTATCTCACTGAATTCAGAAGGGTATTTCATGTATCTTACATATGTCTGAATGCTCCAATTGAGTGTCAGAGCATGCACTCCCTCTCAGCCCTTCACCTGATCCAGGCTGGGATAGGGGCTATAGTATTATACACAGATGTGTTCTGGAAACTCCATAGAGAGCTATCCACTCACTGCTTCCAATAGTCTATCTAAATATCTGGCTACAAGACTGTGAGATACACTCATAAAGCACTTACTTTTCAGGGACAACAGCATGCTTAAACGCCTTACTGTTTTTCCTAAGTCACTGTTCCAGAATTTGTTGTCAGGAGACAGAATCTGAGGATTGAGAGTTTTCAAAGATTCATTAAACAAGCTGTAAAACAAAACAAAACAAAACAAAAAACAAAACAGCTAGCTAATAAAAACATTTAGAAGTAGATTCTGGGGGAAAAGTGCTGCCCTGCTACAAGAAGAGCATGTCCAAACTCATTTTAGACACAAGATCAATGCTGGCCAATTAGACCTTGCTTGATAATTTGGCAAATAAAATTGTTTTGTCATCCTTTACAATGAGTATCTTATATACAGACAAATGACCTATACTCTCATGTCTGCTCTCATGTCAAGCTGTCAGACAAAGTGCTACAGCAGAAACAGAACAAGTACCACATTTCCTTTTTGCCTGGTTTTAAGAAAGCACATAAAGATCACCAAATAAATCCTTATTATATTACTTTTCTTAAAATAAGATTAATAAGAAAACAGATTAACACATGAAAAATTATTCTTCCATCATAAATTAGTTTGCAGGCCCTGATAGATACTGGAGAAAGTCCTATTATCTTATGGAAAGTTTTCTTCATTAGTATCCTTACTATAAATTTAATTTCTTAGTATTTTCTCTCTCTTTTTTTTTTTTATGTTGAAGAATGATTGTGAGGTGAGGAAATCATACTATCTTTGGTAGGGTATTATTAACCTGGATTTTGGGACGCTGCAGTTCAGTCATTGAGCCATCTCTCACCTGTTCATGGAGTTGATGATTCAGCTCCTGCCAGGGCTGGAATGCCTTCTGCACCCCCTGCACCCCTAGTACAAGGCAGAGGACAAGAAGCACAGGCTTCAGTGTTTCACTAATGAAGTGCTGAATGAGGGACTTTTTTTTCTTTTGCACATAGGCAGACCTGAGGCCAGTCTGGGCTGCCCCAGAGTGGCAGAAGTTCTCAGCTGCTGTGGACAGTTGTGCTCTTTATCATTCCATCTCAGTCCTGTGTGAACGAAATCTGCTGAAAAGAGCAGCAGGTCATGGACACTTCACATCTCCTCACCTCTGCCAAAATGCCTGGTCCACATCGTGTCCCTGGTAGCCCAGGAGCCACAGGCCAGCAGGAAATTCAGCCAATAAAAATAAATTGGCACCTACAGTGGTAAGAGTCACAAAGTACTGATGGAACCATAAAGGCAGGAATAAGCATGATCCTTTTGCCCGTTCAATTTTGACTGCTGATCCCTGAAAGATATTTTCTCTTTTGCTCCTCTGTTTCCCAGGTTTCTATTCAGCCCCCTCTGTTTTATCTTTCTGTTTCTGTGGTTTCCACCTTCCTGAAAAGAGCCTGCAGGCCTTTCAACAGTATTGTTAGATACATAAAGCCATGGTAAACCTCAATCAGTTCTTATTTTAAACAAGGCTTGTTCATTTTACCCTCTTTCCGCTGATAGGCAATTCGGTTCAAGACACTCGAGGGAGTCTGCTGTGCCTTCTGCAGTGACCCCAGGCAAAGCTACAAAGACTTGCAGGTGGCAAAGACCTCCCTGGACAAGTACAATTCTGCTTGCCAAATTCCAACCTTAGCTCTTAAAACCAGATCAGTTGGACTGGTTTGCATTATTGTCATTTTGCACAGTCCCCTGTCCCAGAACAGACTTCGTGAAGCTCGGATGAAGTAGGATTTCAGCTCCATGTTTCTGGAGCGGACAGCTGTGAACAGGGCAGCTCTCACGGGACCGTGGCACAAAGTGCAGAGGCAAACCTCCACGAGCCTTACTCTGAACCTCTGCAGAGCTGCAGACCGATGGCCTTGTTTGGCCAGCAAGAATGAAGTCCGTCCTTAACACGGGTGCAAAGCACTGTCTCTGCAAAGGACTGACTGTTCCTGGCCGGTCTTTCAGTAACATGGCACTTTGACCTCCCAGTCCATACTCTTCCGTTTTGTTTCTGTTCTGAAGGCGCAAATTTGGGCCACTCAGCACCTCCTTCCGTCACTGTACATGCTCATTTTCTGCCTCACTTTCTGTGACATCAGCGACTACAGACACCCATCCCGTTCTTCTGAAGGGGCCTCACTTCAGAAATATGGCCAGACTTTGAAAGAGTCAAGTGCAGTGTGTGAAGGGAGCCCAGCTCGCGTCCGGAGCGTTTCTGTGACGGTGAACCGCTCGGTGCCTGCCCAGCCCGGCTGTCCTCGCTCGCTGGCCCCGCTTCCCGCAGCCTGTCCTGCCCTCTAGTGCCGGCCTGTGCCTCCCGTGCCTCCATCCCCCGCTGAAGCGCGCTCCCTGGGGCCCTGCGCCGGGAGCAGGAGCAGGAGGCCTGCAGCAGAGCCCAGGGTGCACTGCTGTGAACCCCTGAACGGTGCTATGAACCCCTGAACGGTGCTATGAACCTCTGAACGGTGCTATGAACCCCTGAACGGTGCTATGAACCTCTGAACGGTGCTATGAACCTCTGAACGGTGCTATGAACCCTGGCTCAGGAGGACTCTCCATCCTCGAAGCCATTCATTCATTCATGCTGAGTGGACGTGGTCCTGGACAACCTGCACTGACTTGTACTGCTTGAGCAGGGGGACAGGACTAGATGATCTGAAGAGATCACATCCAACCTAAATGATTCTGTTTTTTCTGGGTTTAAGCTTGGCTAAATTTATCAACATCTATTAAAAACAATTTCTATAACTCCATTTGCTTGAAAAAATCTATCAGCATTTGTATGTTTGTAGATGCCTTTGACTTCTTGTGCATGCTTGTATATCTCTGAGATGCTCCTTTTAGCCTTAGACGTGGTGCAGTATGAGGAAGCTTTTAATGTCTCTTTTTGATTTCATGGTTTCTTTTGAGCTTTGTACTAAAGAAATAACTAAGATCAAAAATTTTAGTGCAGAAACTCAACATTGTGCCTTTGGGAACTAGAATAATTTATTTGGGTGTTTAGGGGTTTTTTTGGGTTTTGGGTTTTTTCTTTTAATTCTGGGTTTAATTAATGAAGTATTTTCATCATTGATGGTTGCAGTAACTTCCTCATGGGCTACAGCTGAAGTCATTGTAGAAGGAGGTAACTCTTCAGCCTCATCTCTCTGTGCTGAGGCAGGAGCAGTACCTTTCAGATAGATGCGAGCATTCTTTTTTCTTCAGAAAAAAAACCCGAAAACCCCACAGAATAGATGGATACAACCTGTAGACCAGACTATTTGGATCTCCTTGAATATTTTTGTCTTTTTCTCCCTCGTATGTCAGAAATTGCCCACATCTGGGGATATGATGACAGGTTTGCTGAATCACCAGTGTTTTGGTGAGCCACAAACAATTTCAAGTTTTGTCTTCTGAGTGCATCAGTTTGAACTATTTCAAATCTGTATGCAATGTAATAACCTGTGAAACAATCACTATGAAGCTATATAATTATACAACATAATATAACACTGAAGTCAAGTTTGTCGCAAGGAATTTTTGTGGTTTACAGCCAAGGAAAGCATTACTCTCAAAAATAGATCACAAAGTGCTCAGTAAACCTTTATTGCTTCTGTCTGAAAACAACGTAAATAGGCGCTCTTGAGGAGTGAGGAAACACATATGCAAGATGATTAACCACATAAATAATTTGTATACTTCGTTGCACTTTTTATCAACAGAAAAGTTTGTATCTAACTAGTCCTGCTTTCATGTGATCAGTGGCAAAAAATGACCCCATGTCACAGGACACAAGGTCATGTGTTCAGTTCAATGAAAAAGTGTATTATAGCCGTTTGTTCCTGTTTTGGTTACTTATGACCCCACTGCAGCCAGGGCCATACTGAACCAGAAGAAACATGTAGAATTGCATTTGGTAGCTCCTCTGACTTTTCTAGTTACTTTATCTTTACTTTATAAATTTTTATAATAACTTTGTGAGACAGAGTTCAGTGTTCATTATTACAACAGGATTATGGTGAGACAATTTATTAATTTCTACAATTTAATTGTACCGAATAAATTTTTTAACTCCACAGCTTCTTTTTCATATGGAATAGCACAAAGACAACATTTAATATATTGAATAATTGGGATGTTTAATTCAAACTGTGATTTATCACCCCAGTCTGCAGAACTGGTGTCTGCTGGAAGTTTTAATGCTTTCTCATAAGGACAGACACTTTTCAAGTCTATGCTTGACATCCTTCTACCAATGCCGAACACTCAGTATAGAAGGCCACTAAAGAATCCTGTCTTTGTTGTTTCACCTTAACTAATCCTTCTTTTGGGAACATTATTTTCTGCTACCTCAAGTGCTTCCTCCAGACGCTTAGAAAACAACTTGCATTGTCCTTGCATTGCTGGTGTGATCTCAGCTTCTGAAGCAACAAATTCTGAAAGCTATCTAGGCATATTTGGGACAAGAAAATAATCAGGAGTAGTCAGTATGGCTTCACCAAGGGGAAGTCTTGCTTGACCAACTTGTTAAAGTTCTACAATGACTTGAGTGACCTGACAGATGAGAAAAGTGCAGCAGATGTTGTCTACCTGGACTTCAGTGAGGCCTTTGACAATGTCTCCCCTAAGATCCTCATAGAAAAGCTGTTGATATACAGGCTGGATGAGCAGGCATTGAGGTGGACCAAAAACTGGCTGAATGGCCAGGTCCAGAGGGTGGTGTTGAGAAGCATGGCACCTAGTTGGAAGCCAGTAACTACTGGTGTATCCTGGGAGTCAATACTGCGTTCAGTCCTGTTTAACATCTTCATTAACGATCTGGATGATGGGGCAGTGTGCCAACAGCAATTCTACTGATGACTCAAAACTGGGAGAAGTGACTGAAACACCTAAGGGTTGTGCTGCCATCCAGAGGGACCTTGGCAAGCTGGAGAAACGGGCCAACAGGAATGTCATGAACTTCAACAAGGAGAAGCATGAATTGTTGCACCTGAGGAGCAACAGCCCTCTGTCCAGTGTATGATGGGGGAGATTGTAAGTAAAGGGTTAATGACATTTGCATTTTATGCCTTTAACAAGCACTGGGTGGTGAAATCTGTTGCAGAAAACATCATGGGTGCCTATGAACAAGCTGCAAATGGAAGAAAGTCTCAGATATGGCCTTGCCGAGGCAGGACCAAAACTGATACTTTTCAACCCAACCTTCCATTGCAACCCCCAGAGCAGACCCCCTACAATCACTGAATTGAGACCCGAGCAAGTGGAG
The DNA here is from genome assembly GCA_013398955.1 of Callaeas wilsoni. Classification (NCBI taxonomy): domain Eukaryota; kingdom Metazoa; phylum Chordata; class Aves; order Passeriformes; family Callaeidae; genus Callaeas; species Callaeas wilsoni. The sequence continues at coordinate 4,487 of VWPU01014417.1, read as the reverse complement.
CGGTAAAACACACACATTCCCTCGCCTCTCGTGCTAATGAGGGACTGTATAAAGAAACTCAGTGAATGAGCTGGGCAAGACCCCACCAGCAAGAAGTCCAGGACACTGAAGGACCAATGGGATGCTACTGAATCCACAGTGGTGATTATCTTCTACATGCAGTGTCTGTCTCCCTTTCTCTTGCTCTTTTTGTCTTTCTCTCTTTTCTCTTATACAAAATTTTACAAAATTTTACAAAATAAAGCTGGTATTGTTGAACCAGCATTTGGTCTTACTTGTACCTTAATTTGGGCAGAGGACTTTACCATTGAATCATAACAGCCATTCATCTGAAAATACCTAAAAATACATGCAGGACAGTGTGTTTCAAGGTCTTCCATGTTGCACATTTATAAACAGATGCCAATTTACAAGACTATTTTGCATTGTCTACCTAAGTTAAACCGACATATAATTAAAAACCAGGAGCAATAATTTTCAGGTTCTTTCAGGCCCTTTATTAATCCCTGACCAAGACTAATGTAATTTTCAAAAAGATGAAATTTTGTGATTAAAAGTGGCCCAGAGACTCTAATCGCATCTGCCTGAAAATTCATGATTTGTGATAGAATAATTATTGGTCCCAGAAATCGGGATAAAAATACAATGTGAGATCAGCCTTGCTGACGTCCTAGAGAACATGAATCTGTTAGAGAACATCCTTTGAATACACATGCCTTAATGACTCAGTTAGGGCTCACATCTCTGAAACCAAAGATAGAATTGGCAGAACTGTCTTAACTATATGCTTTCTCCACCCAAAACCAAGATGTAAGGAAATAGAAGAGAAAAACCAATGTTCCCACAAAAGAAGAGGTAAGGCCATTACCTAGCAAGTCCTTCACTTCAGTGGTGAGCAAAACCAGAAAATTTATTCTACTACAAGGTAGCACATATATCCATGACTGCTGACTGCAGCATTAAAGCAAAATGATGATTTGATCCACCCTTTGAGCAGCTCTAAACAGAGATTATCAGTTTATTTCACTGTTATGAGAAAGCTTAAAATTCTCTAGCTGGTGTGCTGGAAATCACAGGTAGCATTTTGTATCTGTCTCTTAGAATTCTTGCAGTATTTTTCTCAAGCCTGATTTTTAGTGCAGTTCATGCCTGTTTTACCTACTTGCAGCCACATGTCTCTGTACCCATGGGTGCGTGCACCTGTCTTTGCCATCAATGCCACACACAGAGGTGGAACTGCAAAGCCAGCCTGAAGGTTGTGTTGCTGTGTGGCACTGACCCACCAACTGGTGTGCAGACATTATTCTCAGAGCACCTGTTGCATGGTCCTAAAAATCTGCCCCTGTGTCCCTGCCCTACAAAAGGGAGGACATTGTTTTACTCTCTAAGGCAAAGTCCTGAGCACTTAAAATCTCACTAGAATGTCTGCTACTAAAAATCAGGCAGGGCCTGGCATTAGGTTGTAAGTCCTCTGAGGGCAAGGGCCATGTATTTATTTCATGTGTCTGCAGTACCTAAGTACCTGCTGTTGCTGAGTAATATCTCATGATTGAACGTGTTGCCACCATACATATAGGTGAGTTTATGAGTGACAAATAATTACCTCTGAAATAATGAAATCCCAAATCAATGTGACACTGCCAGCTTAATTAAATATCCATCAAACCGTTGTTTTCCTCTCTGTATCAGGCCAAGTGTTCTTCTGAACAGTATGCATGGATCTGTCCAGCTATCAGATGAATGATCCATTCCTCTTTCAAACCTAGTGATGATAATACTGAAAAGAGAACCTGAATCCCAGCTGAGATCAAAAACATGCTGCAAAAAATTGGACCAGTGAATCAGCACTTATCTTTTATACTCTAAATTAATTTCATACTAAAACAAATATACTCAGGTGGGCAAAATAACAGGATCCTGGCATTTTTGTCCCTGAGGGAACTGTGACTCAGTAATGACCCTGCTTTCATCTGAGGCACAGATAAATCTGTAGCTGATGCTATGCAACGTAGATAGCTGAGTCAGAAATAAGGATCTGTATTTTGCAGCCAGAAGCTGATGAGATCACACCAGCATGCAAAGACAAGTTTCAAAATATCAAATAACTTTAGTACCACAAATAAGAAATTGAAAAATGCCTTCCAGGCAGCTCTACATTTAAATGATCTGGTCAATACTAGTATTTAAACACAGCTGTGCAAAAGCTTGTGTTAACTTTAGCCTAAGACTTTGGTTCACATCGTATTTGTGCTCAAGTGAAATCACTGTCACCCATTTTTTACAAAAAATAAACAGGCATATTTGTATGGCATACTAATGTGAGCAAAAATACTGACCTTAGCTTAGTTGTACAGTACCCATTCATTATCATGAAACATAAGGAGTTTTATAAATGATCATACAAAACCACATATAACAACTTCTAACTGAAACAAATGCTAGTTTACATTCCCACTTATGCTACACGGAGTACTTAAATTTTGAGCACTTATGTAGCATTTATGCACAAGAATTATCTGAAAAGAAAAACAATTGCTGGAATTTATCAAAGTGTCACTAATTTTAGTATCCCTACACTGTCTATGGGGAGAGAGAGTGCCCTTTAGGATTGACCTAAGATGCTGTGCATCAAATACTGGGCTTTTGGTAGTGAGGAGAGTTAACTTCATTTGACAGTGATTGGGTTGCTGGATTCACGTTCCTCCCCTTCACTTGTCACTGACTGCAACTCTTTCAATGCAACCATTCTTATCTCAACTTAGAACCTCTGCTTTTAATCTGCCTCTCACCAGGAGGGAGTGGGGGAAGAGAGCAGCTTAAGTGGGGTTTAATTTTCCACTTGTGTTTTAAACCAGCACTGCCATGCAGAATAATAATTTTCTTCTTGAAAATTATTGCTTTACTCAAAACCAGTGTATACGCTATTTCCTTGAGTTACATGTAACCCATGTTACAAATAATCTTCCAAGTCTGGTCTAGAAATGCTAGTAATCTTCCCTCCCCTGCCCCTGCAAAAAACAGAACATGTATATGGGACATCAAGAATGGTATTAAGTCAAACGCAATTCAAAACTGTTCGTTTGATTCTTGTCAGAAAAATTATAAATAAGCAATTGCTCATAGCATTTTGGCAGTTTTTTTTTTTTATTTTAGGACTTTACCATTTAATAATGAGGAGCTGGCATTACCTCCTCCATATATTGGGATTCAGTGTTCATTCTCATATTTAGCTGTGTGTATGGTGGCAACACCTTCAATCACATGGCATTACCCAGCTATAGCAGGTACTTAGGTACTGAGTACACATAAAGTAAATACACAGTTCTTGCCCTCAAAGGACATACTACCTGGCCCTCACTGCTTTTTAGTAGCAGACATTCTAGTAAGTTTTTAAGTGCTCAGGACTTCGCCTTAGAGAATAAAACTATGCCTTTCCTGTTGTAGGGATGTGTACAATAGTTGCCTGTAGTTGATGAAACTGAAGAGAGTAGATAAAGGTAGGGGTATACCAGAGGTGGGTAAGCTTAAAAAATATAAATGTTTGCAGCAGCATTCAATGCAACAGGTGTGAAGAAATATTTTTGGTCACGGTCAGCAAATTTCCAGCCCTCTGATATCTCACTTTTAGTATGAAATGTCGCATTTTAAATAAACATTACTCTCTTATTTTCAGAAGAAAATACTTATGAAGTGTCTTGGTTGGACTTGGTAATCTTAGTGGTCTTTTCACACCTTAGTGATTTTATGATTCTGTCTGCATCCTTCTGAACAAGATCACAGAATCAGAGAATTGTTAAGGTTTGGCAGGGACCTCTGGAGGTCACCTAGTCTAACCCCCCTTCCAAGACAGGGTCACCTACAGCAGGTTACACAGGAACACATCTGTGTGGGCTTTGAATGCCTCCAGACAAAGACTCCACGACCTCCCTGGGCAGCCTGTTCCAGTGCTCTGCCACCTTCAACGTGAAGAAGATGAGGGGAGAGTTGCTTGGATCTAACCGATGGAGCGTGCTTCTAGGAGCATTACTCCAGCCAGTGTGGGCACAGGGACTGGGTGGAAGGGCCTGGTGTTTATTCAGCAAAGTTCAGCTTCTCTCTGGAATGGCATCCTGACCCACACAGATGGGCAGGACAGCTTTGAGCAAGTCCTTTGATTTGTGAAATCGTTTATGACAGTTAATTTCTACTTGTTTTATGTGCTGACGATCTGAGTTTCTGAACAGGCCTTGTAGTTCCTAACGTGGGCACCAGTGAGAGGCAGAACTTGCTACAGACTGAGCTCACATCAGTGTCACCCACGAATGGGCGCTGGGCAGCCCGCGCTTCCCCCAGAACGAGATGAGAAAGGGGGACGTTTCTTGTCGCGACCCGTCTGCGCCGCTGCTGCCACGCTCCGTGCCAGCGCCTCCAGCGGGGCCCGGCGGGCGCGTCCCGCCGAGCAGCGCGGCGCTCCGCCCGCCAAGCGGCAGCAGCGAGCGGCCCAGGCC